>WUAT03290662.1:0-10918 GCA_010015005.3 Ulmus americana | reverse complement strand
CATAAACATTACGCAACATATCACATAATTTTATAACAGTCGTTTCATAATTTAAATTCGTTTCTTGCATACTTGTACACGAATTTAAACTTCTTGTTTACTGTTATAATTATACATCATATTACCATGAACTCAATGTAATCATGGTTCATTAAGAAAGTACATGTTCGGGGTTTCACAACCCTGGACGACTCAAATTGAGTCCCCAACCTGCCAACACTCATTGGTCCGTCCGGACTAGGCTATATCATGGCTAGGTGAGTCTAAATTTTGAGCCAAGAGGTGTCGTGGAAAAATATCATATGAACCAAGCCATTCCCATAACAACCAATCTGTATGGAATGAAGCTGTACCTAGCCAGACCTCCTTGTAAACTTGCATGCCAACTCGTTGAGGAGTCCAAATTTGAGAACTCTTGTGGACATGTGTTGTTCTCCAAGTTAATAATACAAGCATGCAAAGATATAGGTGTCATAAGGTGAGAATTGTATTGTCCAGATGCCAAGACTTGAACCAATATGTTATGCATGGGTGACAACTCATAAATAGGCACTAACAAAGTCAAATGACAAATGGGATTGTTTATAAGGGGAACTAAGCTGTAGGAAACGTTTTTTTAGCAAACCAAATATTCCAAATCTAAAATCCTTTTCTCTCTTTACTTTCTGCTGGCCGAAGAATAACACAAGAACATCAAAATGTTCTTGGCTCTTAGTAAAAAGTTCTTCCTAATATTTTACCCTTGCTGCTGGCCAGAAGTGAAGTAGAAGCAATGTTCATTGGATTTATAAGCCCAATATGAAGATTAAAGAAGTTCAATGGATTTTTTTTTTTAAATCCTTGAGGTTTTGGCCAAATTTGGAATAGTTTTCTAATAGGTTTTGTCTTGAAATATGCCTTGGATTGCTCTTGGCCAAAGGAACCGGTTTTGGAGGAGCCAAAACTCAATCAAAGCTCTGCATGGATTTATGTGAGAACATGTGAAATTTTTTCTGGAATGCTATTATGATTCTATGGTATAATATTGAAAATTAGTTGAATTTAATTGCATGCAAAGTCTGGAGAAGGATAGCTTGTGTTATATGTGCTTGTGTGTAGATATCTGCTCTAGTACCCGATTTAGCTTGAGTAAATTGATTAGCCTAATGAACTCTAATTTTGACTCATTATATCTTGTTAGAAAACTTGAGAAGTTTAGTTTTATGTATCAAAAGCTTAGAGCAAATGACAGAGTAAAATTTGAGTTATAGTGTTTTAAAGGCCAACTGCTCAGCTGAAGGTAAATTCGCAATAGTTTTGAAAAAACAAGTTAAAATATGTAAATATGGATATTTTAAAAACATGCAAAGCCTTGTAAGTTAAAATTTAAGTTTTAAATGAACAAAAATGTGTTTTTGGGAATTTTAGGGATTGTTTTATGAATTAAAGAATTTGTTCCAAAATTTATTGTTTAAATTGGAAGATTTTGTCAAAATTGAAACTCGGGTCCCTGTTTTCAAATAATTTAGTATAGTTAAAGAAATTATTTTTAAATCAAATTTTAACACAAGATTTCTAAAGAATTTTGTAAACTTTTAAGACTAGTTTCAACAAAAAATATTTCCATATAAGAGTTTTATAACATTTTAAAGTCAGAGGGGAAATTAGAAGTTTTTAAACAAATAAGGGTAAAAGAGGTAATAAACCGGGTAGTTCAGTATAGAATTTTAAATGGAAGTTTTTATTAAATTTTTTTTTGAGAGCTTAGGAAATATTTAAAACTAGTTTCAACTAAATTGGATTTAAAATGAGATAGTTATAGTTAAACCAAGTAAGAAGGGTCCTTTGAATAGACTTGAGTAAAAATGGATTTTCGGTTTAAAATGTAACTTTTGGAAATTATGGGGTCAAATCATAACATTAAGTTTTAAATGTAATTTCCAAGTGTAAAATTTGTTAATTAAAAGGAAACCCTTTTGATTTAAAAGTTTTCAATAAATTAACTTTTAAGTCGGAGTTAAACGAAATAGACATTTTTTGTTAGCGGTACATTAATCGGTAATTTCTTATGTGTGAAAGTCATTCTCAAATTATAATCGGTGAATTGATTTTAATAGAGTACATTATATGTGTTTAGGTTGTATTCCATAGGAAAAGGGCTTTGGAAAAAAGGAGTAAATCAAATAGGTAAGTACAAACTTCATCTACAACATGGAACAAAACCTATTTTCAAAAAGTGTGCAATGTACCTAATATGTTATATGAAATATTACGATTATGTGATAGCATGAGAATATGTTATTCTAATGTGAAATTATATGTGATTGGATTTTTGAAATCCTAGAAATCTAAGTTACTTATTAGCTAAATCGTCGTGATTAAATAAGGAATTAAAAATAATTTAATTGCCAAATAATAAAATGCTTTAAAATTCGTATAAGGATGTTAAAAGTAATTATGAATTTTTATAAGTATTTAGTTATAATAATTGAGCAAATAAATTGAAATAAATAGAAATACATTTTATCTATTAATTATAATTTATGAGAGGAGAAATTATAAGAGAATGTCAAATGGTGTTAAGAGTAATTTTTGGAGGCTAAAATTTTAAAGGAAAAAGAAGAAAAAAAAAGGTGAAAAATATTACATGGGAAGGTTTCTGGCCAGCAGGGAGGCCAGCCAAAGGCATCTGGTCAAGCCAACCACCTAGGCCAGCATACACAACAGCCGCTTGTCCTACACTCAGCAAAAGAATGAATAGGCCAGCTGCAAGGCCCATCCAGGGAGAAGACCATACGGGTAGCTTCACCCAGTTCGTGCGGAAATTATGTGTGGGCGCATAGGGAATACAAGGGATCACTCGACTAAGCCATCCGAACCAAATACCTGCCCAGGCCATAAGGTTAGCACCTCGCAAAGAAGCTTCTGGACGAAAGGGACATGTGGACTAATCAAGATAGCCAACGAACAAGTGTCTGAGCAGAATAAGCCACTTGGCACAAGGAAGCACATGCGCATGATGTGCCGCGCGGCCATCCGCTCAACCAACACACCCTTGGACCAACTCGTGTATGCTAAAAGCCACACAAAAGGGCAGTCCCAATTGCTTGAAGGAAGGCTCTTGGCAATTGGTACCATCCCGGGCAGCCCATACTAATATGCGAGCCCCACTTGCCACTTGACCAACTCTTTTGGACCACCAAGCTCATCTCAGACATACACCATATTTGGCTAAGCCCCAGCCCATCTGGCTCAATGAGGTATGTTCTAGGGCACCCTATAGCATTCTGCTAGGCTCCTCTTGGCCTGGTTAGGCCTCCATTCATCAAGGTCGATGCCTCAGATCAAACAAGTAACATGCGACCAGCATAAGCATGATTCCATCCTAAGCCTTGGTCCCGACAAAGCATATTATTCTTGGATTGGGGTATTCAGATGCATGCCTTATTCACACAAGCTGTCTGGCCAGTTCCTAGCACCCAGACATGACCAAACCTTCTGTCTAGTGCATACCTTCCCAGGGACCTAGGAACCACCCACCTGGCCAAGCTTTGGCCGGGATAGCCTCTAGTTTCATCACTCCTTTCTGAGGTAGGCCATAAGCCACTAAGCTCAGGAAGGCCTTTTGTCTGGCCACACAATTAGCTTGTCCCAGGAGATTCCATGCAAAGTCGAACCCTATGTTACCAGAACAAGTCCTCGGCCAACATGTGCCCCTCCATGATTCAGCAAGAAGTTTCACATCTGAGTGTTATATAGCTCCCTTCCTACAAGTTTGGAGTCATTATTCAATGAAGAAACTAAGTGGAAGTTGAGGTGTTGGCTTTCTAGGCCATCACTGACTCAACCACTTCAAACTTGTAAGGCTTAGCCTTAATTAATTCTCCACTACATCTCAAATAGCCAATTGAAATTAAGATTAAAGTTTTAATTAAAGATTAAGTTTCCTATATATAGGCCAAGCTAAAGAGAAAGGAAATTGCTGCTGAAACACTTTCTAAACTCAACCGAATTGAAGGAACAATCCAATCCAAGCCACTCCAAGATTTTAGGTAAAATTCTATCACTCAATTGCTAAGAATTGATGTTGAATGAAAGGGTTTATGTTCTAATAGGAATTATATGCATGCATATGAAATTTGTATGTCCTAGTTAGAATTCTAACGATATGTTTTTGCCTGGGACAGTTTTAGTAAGACATTTTGGTTGCAATAGTTGAATGATCATATGAACTCCGATTCTAGTCTATCATATCTTGTTGGAAAGCTCTTGAATTACAATTTGTTATGTCAAAAATATCAGAAAAACCAATGGATAGAACTCATGTTATAGGGTTAGAAAGACAGACTACTCAACAGGGGACCGATATGCTTTGTTTTATGAAAATCAAAGTTTTAAACATGTTAAAAAAAATCAATTGATGGATTTTATGAATATGCAATAAGGTAATAGGTTAAATCTAAGTTTTAAACAAAAGGGATGAATTTTTTTTTGGAGATTTTAAGTTAAAATGGGAAACCAAACAATTGTGCTTTAAAAACTAGTCCAAACTGAAAATCAAATGAGGCAAAGTATATTTGCTCTCTGTTTTCACCTAGGTTAGGATAATCAATGATGTTATTTTGGAATAATTTTTCTACAGGATTTAGTTAAGGGGGTTAGTAACCTTTTAGGTTTGGTTTCAATCAAAATGGTGTTGAATTGACCAAATCCCATAATTTGAAAACATGAGGTTTTTACTGAAAGAACTGAAGTGTTTTAGAGTAAAAGAATTTTCAAAAAAAATCTTTTGCAAAGACTTTTGAGATGAAAATTTTAGGAGAGATTCTCAAACATCTTAGGAATTTTATAAAATTAGTTTCAAATCAATTGGATTTTAAATGAGCTTATGAGAATGAAAACAAGTAAGGAGATATTATTGAGTAGATTTTGGCAGATTGTAGGTTTTGAGTCTCAAGTGCTAATATGCTGTAACTAGGATTTAGATTTGGTTTAATAAGTCTAAACCTGAATCTCTAATCCTATAAGAGATTAGTGAAGGAACCCTACTAGTTTGAGCCTTTAACTTGGATCGATTTTTTTAAGTTAGTCCTTATACGACCTAAAGTATAAAATTGTTAGTGATGTTTTAATCACCAACATTGATGTATGTAAGTCATTCCCGAATTTGAATCAGTGAATAGATTTCAATCCATGTACGCTCTATGTATTCAGGTTATGTTCTATGGGATAGAGGTTTTGGACTAATGGAGCACATAAAAAAAGGTAAGTATACCTATAACATGGAACAAAAATCGATTTATGAAATTATACATGCAGTGTACCTAATATGTTTTATGTGAAGTAACAAGTTTATGTGCAATGTGACTAAATTATTGAATCTGTAAGTGGTTGAGTAATAAAGAAGACGTTATAATTGAATTACGTAGTAATCACTTGAAAGGCATAGATAAGCATAAAAAGTTTGAAAGATGAATTTGACTTAACGTAATTTGCTAGATGATTACTATATATATAGCATTTATTTATTATAGCCACTTATCACTTTTCAATAATCACAATGCTATTAAAGCAGATTGCCTATATATGTCTTATGGGCAATCTGCTTTAATAGCATTGTGATTATTGAAAAGTGATAAGTGGCTATAATAAATAAATGCCAATATGTTGTTATGGAATTCAGATATCATGAATAGTGAAATTTATGTATGTGTGAAATATACACGTGTTCTAAGTTGACATCATTTTCTGCTAGCATGTTAGTGAACTATTGTGCATACATGATACATGACCATATTTGATGAACTCTCCTAATCTACCTTGAACAATGTTTTGCTCACCATGTGATTAGATTTGAGCATATTAAAAATAAGAATAAGGTTGGAAATTTTTTGATTAATAAAAAGGTTTTTATGATTTTTGTGCTGTACCAACCTCAATATCTATGAGGCTATTCTTGCAGTCTGCTAAGCTCTTTAACGTGACTGCCGCCTCCACTATTTGTGTGAGGTTATCCTGCGGGAATTTAGGTGACAACTGGAATGTGTTTTACTTAGGGCTTTGCTCGAGATTGATCTTCTCAATAAGTCTTGGGTAGCGAGCACGATATTGACACAAGGGCCCAAAATGTTTTAAAGAATATGTTTTAAATAAAAAATGTTTTACGAATTATCATGCTTTCAAAAGTATATTTGTTTTATGAATACATAGTCTACCTCATACATAAATATGTGTGTATCTGTGTCTATATAATGTTTATATGATTGAAGTGAGTTTACACGTGGTGTTTTTTGTAACACGCTAAGTAGACTGCACAGATTTGTGAGATAACATTTTGTACTTGCTGAGTCTTGGCTCACAACTTATGTTCGTATTGTAGGCAACGAAGGTGACTCACTTGACGTGATCACCAATGGATTATCAGGCTTGCTGGGTGAGAGTGGTATGGAGGGTCGGTATGGGGCAACCCGCTACGCAAAAGTATTTCCGCATATGAAAGATATTTTAATGTTATGCTTTGCTATAAGTTAATAATTTTGATATGTAACTATAAGACTAGCACATTGCTAGGAACTCTTTATACACTGTCTTATGATCATATAAGTTTTTGAAGAAAATGCTAAAATGACGGACGACTATTACCAGGAATTGAGGAAAACGGTTAAGGGTTTCCTTAGGCAAAATGTTTTCAAATCCAAAGCTTTGATAATTAGTAGCTTAAGTGTTTTATGCTATATAAATCAATTATATGGTATTTAAGTTTTCAAATACATTATAAAAAAAAAAAAATTACTCTAATTTTTCATTGTGTTTGTTTAAAATAAGTCCCGGTAAAATTCGGGTCGTCACATAATTTATATATGATAACCTGTTATTGAAATACATTGAAATAAACATAAATATTCTAAGGTTATCACAAGGTAAATATGGCTAAATAATCTATTGAAGATATTTGAGCTTTATGTGTGTTTCATATTGACATTGAATTTCAAGAGTTATATGCAAAAGGTTATAGGCATATATGAAACACGTGATTTAAAAAGCTTTCCTAAAATATCTCTATTTGAAAGATTTTGCTCCCCATGATTGAACAAAAGTATTTGTGGCAAAAGTAAGTTTTGAGACTGGAAAGTTTTAATAAAAGAATTTTGATTTTATAGTGTTGTATCAATCCTCTTCATGACAGAGGGCATTCATGCAGGCTTCAACTTCTCGAGGTGAGCTGCAACCCCCACTATATATGCTGGGCAAAGAACCAAATGTTTCAACCTTGGACTTTGTCGGGACTGGCCCTCTTAGCAAGTTCTTGGTAACGCGCATGGTGCGGACACTGGTACCCAAACTATTTTGAAAAGAGCTTTTTCACTGAATCATAATTTTCTAAAAGCTCATATTGTTCAAACAAACTACCAGTTTTGAGAATCTACATCAATAATTGTTCAATGTCTACATTAGACTTATAAGGGTGTCAGGACTCTATGTGTTATGCTGTGATTGCAACTACTGTATGTGTTTATGTGATTATATTGAATTAATGTATCTAAACTAAATATGTTGTTGTGAGTTTATAAGCAGTGTTATTTTAATATGCTAAGTAGACTGCACTATTTTGTGATATATGTTTTTACTTGTTGGGCTTCAGCTCATGACTTACATTCGTGTTGTAGGTAACAATGGCGAGTATAGTATTGATTTGTGACGGGGCATCAAGTATTGCTGGGCCAAGCTATTTCGGAAGGTGGGAATGAGACAAACCTATTACACTTAATATTCACGCTGTTTTATACAAGTAATATTTTTACTATGCATGTCTTATTTTAATTTCTTTAGCAATTCATTTTATTATTTTGCTTTGGATTGTAGTCTTTATCAGTCTAGCGGGCTTGAGGGTTTGCTAGCAATTTTATATTACCAATCATGATTTCCAGAGGAGTAAGGTTTTATGAAAATAATAGTGATAGCAAGGTTTACTTGGACTAGTTTCAATAACAAACAAATTTTTAAACTACAATTAGAAATGTTTTAAAAAGGTAGGTTTTATCAAATAGACATTTCACTACTATACGTCTAAGTACACATATGTTTTTAAACGATAAGTGTTTTACAAAAAAAAATTACTCTGATTTTTAGTAAACCAAGGTTAGTTTTCTAAAGTAAAGTCTTGCGATAAACCGAGTCGTCATACGTTGAATTCATGGAGGAAATGACAAAGAAACAAGAAGTAGAAAACTAACACATCTACCTCTTCTCCCTTGGTGAGTCTTTCTAGAAAGGCGGAGAAGCAGAAGCATGTGGAGTCTAGCTTGGGGCTAGTTAAGGGGTCTCACAAGTGCAAAACGATTGTGGGCTCAACTAAAGAGGAGGATAAGGTAGCAGTCATTTTTCCTCCCAGGCTTTCCATTTGTTCGGACCCTAGCTCCTTATCACAGGCCATTCCCTAGCTTATCTTCTAGGATGACGTGGCTCATTATGAGGAGCTCAGCAAGGCTGACACGGTCGAACAAGGTGCCGATTGCATATGAGGTATATTTGCTATTGGCAATTTTTTTATTATTTGGTTGTTTCATCATCTCAGAAACTAAGGGTATTCTCTTTTTTTGTAGGCCTTAGTTTTGTTTGGTTGGTTGAAGGAGCGAAGCAAAGCTTCCGCTCAAAAGTTGGGTGAACTTGCATCGTCCAACAATAATTTTTTAGGGCGATACAATGAACTCAAGACTTCTACCGAGCTTAACAAGAATGAGGTCGCTCGGCTGACCAAGGAACTCAAGGAGGCCAAGGCGCTGGAGAAGGCTGTTGACAAGGTGAAGTACTTTTAAGACAAGTCTCAGAGCATCGAGATGTTCACTACCGTCAAGGTCCATGTGGAGTTGTTGCGGGAGTTTGTGGACGACAAGTAGTCTTCTAAGAACCCGAGGGTGGACTTTATTGCTTGGGAGAATATGAAGATTCTCTACTCTGAATCAAAGGAAGAAGAGGAGGATGAGTTGATCCTTGCTGCTTTAACCGCTCCATTGAAGGAAGGTGCAATGGCCGAGCTAGAGCAAAGTGGGAAGGGAGCCGAGTTAACTGTGGAGGAGGTTGCCAAGGGGAACAAAGAGAAAAGAGTGGTGGAGGATTTGGATGAGTGAAGCATTATTCCTTGCATCAAGTTTCTGCCAATTTTATTTTAATGTTTGTAATTTATTTTTGGACATATTTATATTTTCTTCGTTGCAACTTTGGTTATCTTTTGGAGCCGTGTTGGCTGTTGTGGTCCGTGTAGACTACTTATAATTTATGAACATATTTTCCATGTCAAGTGTTTGGAGTTTTCTAGGAGTTAGTATCTTGGGATACTTTGAGTAAATTCATACTTCTATCTTAGGACAAGTTCATAAACAATTGAAAGTTAAAAACTTTCTTTATACGAGAAATATCAAAATAAAAAATACCAAACCTTAACAAGTGTCTTCAAGCATACCTTTTTGTTCTTTCTTTCCCCCAGTTTGAACAAAGTGTAAGGTTTGCTCGGATTGTGTAGTCGTTCATTTGTAATCTTTGGTCGAGTGCCATTGAGCAAGTCTTGTAATTTGACTCGAGCCCCAGTGGGCTGTTCTTTTTTAGATTTGTTAGAAAATGCATAGAAAAGTTTTGAGCCTTAGTGAGTGAGTTTGTGTTCAAATTTTAAGTCTGCAAGGCAAATTTACTTATTTGTAGGTTGTCCATGCAGTCAATACCTATGATACCTTGGTATCCCAAGGATTTTCTTTTGGAATCCAACTAACCTTTTAAGTTGAAGCTGAACCCCAAGAATTAAACAAGTGTGGGCCGTGGGAGCCAATAATAATTGTAACACGGACGAATATCCATATAGAAAGGGAACGAGGTTCCTTAGGGTTGTGGATTTTTTAAGCCAACTCTTTTTTTTTTTTACTATGTTTTTTATGAAAAGGGTTAGGATGTACCTTGGCTTATTTATTTATTTTTTTAAACCTTTTTGGCTCGCCATGGACACTTGTATGTTGGATGTTTGTGTCCATGTAGACTTGTAGTCTAGTTGTTTGTTTGGATCATTTTGATCTGCAAGGTACGAATGGCTAGGGCCAACGGTCCTCCAATGCTTAAGTTGGTGTAGTGCTTTTGAAATTAAAGTAAAATAAAAGTGTAAAGACTTGAATAAAATTGAAACATTAAGGTTTAGGAATTCAAACATAGTATTGCCGAAGATGTTCGATGTTCTAGTTGTAGCTAATGTTTCTTCCGTCCAGAGTTTGGTGTTTGTAGGCACCATTTCCCACAATTCGAACGATTTGGTACAAACCTTCCCAGTTTGCACTGAGTTTCCTAGTGTGTTTTAGAAGACTTTTATGAGTACCCTGTCCCCCACTTGAAATGTTCGAGTTCGGATGAACTTATTGTAATACCGAGCCATTTGTTGCTTGTACGCTACTAGTTGTAAGGTTGCTTATTCTCACCTTTCATATATGGTGTCGAGCTCAAAGTTGAGTTGCTCATTATTCTAGTATGATGAGGCAATTTGGTACCATGCCGTTGGAACCCCTATTTTGACTAGAATCACAGCTTTGGTTTTGTACACAAGCGAGAATGGAGTGGCACCTATTGAAGTTTGTGCGGTTGTTATGTATGATCATAAGACCCTTGGAAGTTCATCTTCTCATCTTCCTTTGGATTTTTCAAGTCGTTTCTTGAGAGAAAATTGGTTTGATCGTTGACTTGGCTTGGGCGTTCATTTGGGATGTCTTGGTGTCGCAAAACTGAGCTTGATATTCTATTCGATGCAGAAATATTAAAATTCGAAGCTTAGAATTACGAGCCATTGTTTGTCATGTTTCACTTGGCATGCTGAACATGCACATTATATTTGTAGACAGTAGAATTCTATAATTGGATCTCATGTGTTTGAAACCACTAGCAAGCTATACGACCTGTTAGACAAAGA
>WUAT03290551.1:0-10919 GCA_010015005.3 Ulmus americana | reverse complement strand
TTATAATAATTTTTAGGTCTAATACCTTTTTAAATTTATTATTATAATTTAAACAATTTTTATTTGACAAAATATTTTTTACTTAAAAAGAAAATTCTGTATAGATACCCCTCTAGATGTCATGATGTTTGAATATCAAAACATCTAAAGGGTACCAAAATGTCATTTTCCCAAAAACCCATCTTTCATGGTAGTTATAATTTGGAAAAGATCAATGATTTTTCTTTTAGTTTAAAATTTTCAGTAGTATATCAAACAAAATAATTTTCTAACATAAAAATCCTTGTTAATTGAAATATGTTACAAAAATCCTTTTGAATTTTAAAAAATTTGTAAACCGATCCCTCCCTGTTCTTTTTTTCTTTTTCTTTTTCTTTTTTTTTTTTTTTATAGAAAAAATCAAGGAATAAAAGTGCATTTTGTAGAAATATCTATAGCTATAGTATATCTAATATCCTAGGCAGGCCATATCAAATGTACAACCCTCACATAAAATGACAAGACACAAGAAGTTCTCAACCTATCACAAGTTTGCCGTCTTGAAGAAAACATCCAAACCTACACATTAAAGATGTAATCCAATCATACAAGGAAGGCAAAAAAATTTGCTCAATTCCCATATGGCTCAAGCCAAGTATATGTGGCTTCAAAGGCTTTAAAAACCCTAAAAAAAAACCTGAAATTTTGGATACAAAATGAGCGATGCATTAAACAGGTAACAGAACGCTGCAATACAAAATCTTCAAATGAGAAAAAAATATCTCATCTAGTATGAGCAAGATAACTAACTTCATCAACTTAACAAGAACGTAATCTCCTGTTTAGCTGTAGTCTCTACTTAAGTAGTACATTCAAAAGATCAAAGATTATATCATTTGTAGAAACTAGAAACAAGCCAAGTCAAGAATAATTGATATCAAGTAAAAACTTCACATTGATCAATGAAAAATAGTTAGTTTGGTTGGTGTAGAGTAAAGACCTAAATGAACACAAATGGCTGTCAAATATAGAAGCTAGTGATAAGATAAACTTCAGAAAAGAACATAACAAAGATGAAGACAGATTGAGCTAGCTTGCATTCATAAAAACCAGAGCTAATACTTGGAAGCCGTATGAAGCCAAAGGGATCCATACATATAAACATATATCTTTCATAGCATTTTGTTGTTTCCTAATTACTTTTATTGACAACAGAGAAAAGCCAAACATAGGAAGAGAAAGAAAAAAAAGTAAAATCTCAACAAGTTTGCCACTCATTAGAAGAAGAAAAAAAGGTCAATTTTGAGAAACAATTTCTTGCAGATGTCAGCTAATCTCATAAGAAGCCAAACAAAATCAATAGGAGGAAAAATTGTTGTGGCAATTGAATAGGTCAACTAGGAAAACATAAATACGAAGATAATATACAGAAACTAACAAACTCCATTCTTGGGAAAAAGCCAAAATGATTAAGAAGTCCATGCCAACAAAGATGAAAGATGATGTCAATATGATTAACTAGTCAAATTTAATCTATAACAATAAAACCTCGTCCAAAAAAGTGTTTTGGGCATTTTTCAAACACAAGGTTTTGGAAGTATGATTAGGATTATAATGGTCAGAAATTCCAAGATTGTAGTTTGTCCATGAAGTTTCTCAAAGTATGTAAGACACTTTTTTCATTAAAATGAGTAGAAAGATCAACAAAGATTGATGTATAAAATTGAGATGAAGATTTATTAATCAAAGCAGAACATGCAATGCTGATGGTAATTGAAGATTATATGATGATCCAGGCCTCATATATCCTCTCAACAATCAACAAAAATTTTATTGTTAGTTTCAATATGATTGTCCTAGAAACTAACACAAGCAAGAAGGAATCTATTACTACAAAAGTAAGGGAAACATCTGCAAAAGAGCATAAACATCTAAAAAATCTTAAAACAAAATTCCAAGCATATAAAAGAATCATCTCAGGCAAATCAGCAACAATAGTAAGAGTTGAAATTAGACTTGCTCAACTGCTTAAACCTTACAAGCACTAAGTGCCGGCCATATGTTAACTACTGAAACTGACACTAAAAATTGATGAAACCCAACATTAATTAGCCAAAGACAGCTAGAGTATCGATGAAAGGAAACATTTTTAATTCATTTTTACCAACTCCCTCACATCTGTTTTTCCAAAGACCAGTAAAAAACAAATAGAACCAACCCAAAAATTCCAGGAGGCAGTACACACATTAATTTCAAATGCTATAAGAGGCAGAATGGAACAATTACATTCTCAGGTGATTATGCAATTTCCTTATACAGTTTAGTCAGATTCTCTTTAACATCAAGATAAACAGATAACATTGAATGTGGAGAAAAAAGGATTATGAGTACGAAATGGGAAAATCACAATAGAGAAGAAGTAGAATTATATCACTATATTCTTTTAAAACAGCTCAATGTATGGAAAATTGGGGGAACAAGGAACATACATAATGTATCATCATAATGACCATCTACGATGTAACTTCCCCAATAACACAATGAAAGCCATCAAATTGTTTCATACATTTTCTTCCTCTTCTATGCATTTGTGAAGAAGAAAACCCATTATCGACGACGAATCGAATGCAACTCCTCCTCCTTGAAATTTGAAGAAAACCCAGAAAAGAAAACCAACAAAGGAAAAAACCCAGAAGTAAAAAACCGATAAAAACAATGAAAATAGTATGAAATGCTTCTTTTTTTCCTCTCTATTGGAAAAAAGAAAACTATATATATATATATATTGTATGCCTGGCTCCATCCTGTCTGCCCTTTTCCACACAACGAAGGGGATTTTTTTTTCCAATTTTTTTTTCAATTTTTTTTACAGAGAGAGAGAGCTACATTGTACTGCTCCCAATCTGTAGATTCACGAAAACGACCTTCGATTAACAAAGGCACAGTCAGAAGGTACCTCTTCGGCACCAAGCCCAGCTCCTCGGCCATTACACGAAACGAGAGAGAACCACCAATCGTTGACAACCATTTTTGCAGAACAGAAGAAAAAGCCCAGAACCAGCTTTCTCAAGCTTCTTCTTCTTCTTCGTTTGGGTTGTTCTTGCTCTGAGACATTTAAGAGAGAGAGAGAGAGAAATGGGTTTTAGCTTTTTTTCTATTTGTTATAATGGCAAATTGATTGGTTGGGGAAACTAGTTTTTTTGGCAGGCTTAAAAGCCTTTAGGATTTGGGTTTGGCCGGTAAAATGCCATTTTCAACTTTCTCTTCGTTTTCTTTCCTCTACAGTCTACACTGCTTAACACTCACAGTTTTGTCTCTCTCTCTCTCTCTCTTTCTCTTTTTCTCTCTCTAGGTCTGTCTCCTACACTTTTTTAATTAAATTATTTTTATGATTTAAAAAATAAAATAAAATAAAATAAAATAGATTTGAAAAAAGGGGAATGTGCTAAAGATACCTGGAAGTGTTTTGTGGAAATATGACCCTCACTGTGGAGTTTGACTTTAATGATGTTTACTTGGATCTCTGAATTCCTGATGCCCTGCATAAAAAGTTCAGAGAGTAAATTAACTATAATTGGACATTTTGACCTGACTTCTCATTAAAAAAAAATTCAAACAAATTGGATCAAATTCAAATAAAGGCAAAGTTGATTTTATTAGTATAGGCCCTAATGAGGCTATGCCTAATTGGCTAGCTTTTGATTTCTAAAGGGTTTTGTAAATAGTTTTTTTCTTTTTCTTTTTGGTTAGCTCATTTAAGACCTTGAAGAAAATTATTATTTATTTATTTATTTTTTAATATGCTTAAATTTAACAAATACTTTTATTTAACAAGGAGTCCAAAATCAATACATCGTTAGTTGTATAATAAAATTAGTCTGCATCTAAAAGTATTCATACGTGACAACTTGGTCTATCACCACTTATTTGTGATTTTTGTGTCATTTATAATTTTTTTTTCGAACAATAATAACAAATAATCATATTTGACTTTTTTATAGTTATCGGATTTTATCAAAAGTTAGTTTGTCGAAAAGCTAAGAGATTTTATTTTCCATAGCTACAAAAATCAACTATAATTGATATTTGTAATAGCCACACGCACCATTTGATGTTATTTTCACGTAAGTTTTTCTGTCAAACTTTAAACGTCTACCGACAATAAATCAGAATTCCGATTGAGATAAAACTTGTTTCATTAGCTTTGTATTGATTTTGTGAACAAATCTAACCCTTTTTATTACGATTTTTTTTTATCAAAACTATATTTTTGACCACGTCTATACACAGTGGCCAAAATGATACCAAAAATCACAAATTAGTGGTCACTTGTGATATTTTCTCATTCATTCGCCACATTTCAGATTTATCCCGCCTTTTGTAGAATAATTTCAAATTTTAATAGATTACTACAAACTATACAAGTTTTTACTAAGTTATATCGGTGATTCTCAAAAATTCTAATTTAAAAAAGAGGCAATTTCCCTTCATAAAATAAAAAAATAAAAAGGCAATTTAACATTTATTTTGACGTTATAGTCCTAAACATTACAACTTATATTGCAAAATGAAGAACTTTCATAAATTCTCAAGATTTACATATAACTTTTAGGATAAATATCACTATTGACCATCTAATTGAGATTTTAGAATTAAAATGACCCTTATGATGAACAATTGTCTAATATAATAATTTTTTATAATTTTCAACGAGAATAAAGTGGTAAGTTATGTTTTTCTCATCAATATAAATCTAATAGGAAAAATTTCATCTCAATTAGAGTTATAGTTCATTGCCAATAAAGATTTAAAGTCGACTGCGAAATTAGTCGTAGTGACAGCTTTTAACAGCGAATGTGAAATCTACATATACTAGTTAGAGTTGATTTTTATGGTTATGGAAAGTACAAATTACAAGCTTTCTAATGAGGTATTTTATGTCAAATTTTTTCAACAACAAAGGGGTTAAATATTGTCATTTTGAATGTTATTGAATTGTATGAACCATTTTGATATTAAAATTCTAATTGGAAGCCATTAGTGATATTTACCCTTAACTTTTCTCGACTTTTTTAGCTAAAAAGTTATTTTTTTTTTAGTTCAAGTTTGATTTCTTAAGTTCATACAAAAAGGGTACATCTCATTTTTTTTTTAATGGGAAAATTTTGTATATGTACATTCTAGTTACACTAATATCTGCTTTGGACCTTAAATTTTAGAGTTGTTCATCTAGGTATTCTAAACTTTGACGAAATTACATCATGATACCATGCGCTTGAATTTTCATAATTGCATATGGAAATGCTCTCGTTTATTATTTATTGTTTTAAATTAATTTAAAAAATAACGAAAAATCTAAAAGAACATTAAAACAAACTCTTAATAATAATTATAATAATAATAAATTTCTAAATCCCCAAACACTTCATCCTCTTCGATCCTCACCAAATCGTTATCAGACTTCTGTCGCTGGCCCACCTCTGACAACTGCCGCCTGCCGATCACCTTCTTCCTCCCTCTGCAACTCAACCCATAAAAAAAAAAAATTCCATTTTTTCTCTTTAGAAAACTCTAATCCAAATGAATAAGCATAACAATGTAGAAAAGTTCCAAATTACAAAGAAAAAGAAAACTTCCATTTTGTTTGATCTTGGTATGCCAACCCGATTAGATAGAACCAAAAACAATGTAGCAAATTTTCCTATTTTCCTCAATTTTCACCCCAAACAAACATAACCAAAGCAACATCTCTATTAAAACCTTCAACCATAAACTAAATACTCAACATAATATCATGAATTAAAACCCTAAAGTTTCTAAGCAAAAACCTTCAAATACTTCAAAAAGGTATGATTTATAATCCATACTTAGATTCCATAAAACCATAAGCTAAAAGGTCTTAGATTCAAACAAAAGGACCAAATTCAAACCCAACAGAACATTCTCATAAGAAAAAACCTAGCCCTTTTTTCGAATCATACTTGCTGCTCCTTTAAATCAAACATGAACCCACCCTTAAAAGATGATTTGGGATTTGGCTATTTAGGTTTAAGGATAGCATATTTGGGCATGTCGGTGGGGATTCAGGGGAAGGGAAAGGGAAAAAACCGACTGTAGAACATAACTTTGCGATTATAGTTTTTGGCAGCATGGATTTTGAGGTTGGTGGGAGGTGGGGCAGGTGGGGTTTGGGGCTGGCGAGAGGTGGATTGGCCGCAACAAAAGGGGGTCGGAGATAGTGGGGAAGGGGAAACATGGTAGGTTTGTTGGGGTGCGAAGAAGAAGAACCATTTGGGTTTTTTTTTTGTTTTTTTGTTTTTTTGTTTTTTGTTTTTTGTTTTGGTTTTAATGTATTTAAGTTTTGTTTTATTATTTTTTATAATTACTTTTTTAGTTTTTAATGGTTTTAGATTTATTTTAATTATTTTATTAATTTTTTTCATTTATAATTTAAAACTAAATGATAAAACTATTATTTTTTAAAAAATTAAACAGTAAAAAGTACTTAGAAGTAATATCGTCAAAACATGAATAACTCTACAACTTAGGGACCAAAACAAAAGGGTATCAGTAAGAAATTTTCCCTTTTTTAATATACCATTATCTAAAAAATTTGTATTTTTATTTATGGCATGTTTATTTGTTTATTTGCACATAATTAGATTAGTTTGTGATCGGGGTATAATATCATAGTCATAATACATTTTTATTTGAATTAAACTAATTGAAGTTAGAATAAATTTTTTATTTGAGTTGTAATAATCGAAATCGGAATCAACAATATTTCTATTGATGTGTATGTGTATTTCGATTTAGAATCTAAATGATTAATAAGTTACAAAAATGATCCAATTAAAATAATATGTATTTTTCACAAGTTAATTTAAATAAGCAATTTTAAAAGAAAATTATTTGTCTACTATAATAATAGATTATTAAAATATTTTTTCGAATAAACTACATTAAAAAAAAAAACTTATGATAATAATATTTACTCCTATATTTTACCCCAAAAACAATAAATAAAAGAATACTCTTATATAAAATATTTACTATATGTTAATACAATAAAAATTAAATAAATTAATGCAACTAAAATGACAATGAAATTACTTAATAAATTATTTCATTTTTCACAAACAAAAACAAAAAAAATTAGATTTGTCCAGTTTGAAGTCTTTTAAAGAGTGTGAAGTTAATTTTTTATTTTACGGGGTAATCGGATCAACGGTGACAACCATTCTCTGCAAGTTACATGATAGTCTAATCGAACAAAGCCTGAACTCTAGCCGATGATATTCTTTTATCCTATTCTAATAGGTCCTAAAAATGGTCCACACAAATGGGTGAACAAGCAACCAAACTTGTTATTGGTTCAACTTTGACGAATATAAATACGTTTAAAAAAAAAAAGTTAAGAGAATGTATGTACTATGTAGCATGTACATATGTCCACCATCATCTTTTCTTGCTACCTATTCTGTCTCTATACCTGTCGGCAAGTTTTTGTTGCCTTTTGCCTTTTGGTAGTAGTAAATTCTAAAGGGTTTGTCCACATATCAAATTCATACAGTGTCTCATGAGTAACAGATTTTAACATTCTATCCCAAATCAAGAAAGTGTTATTTTCATCTAATATTCTTTAAAAAATAAATAGATGGTTCCTCCTTTGTTAATTATTATTTAGAAAATAAAAAATTATTATGATATTTTACCTTTGATAATTATATTTTAACATGGTGTATTTTAAAAAATTATTGTGATTAAGATAGCATTGATTTAATCGCCACACCCACCATTTTCTTTTGAAATTTTTTTTTCATAAGTCATCTCATAAATTCCTGTTTATTAATTGTTTTTAGCCTTTTTAGTAAAAATGGTCCCTTACCTAATTGTTTACTAGCATTTTAATCCTTTATTTTAGAAAATAGCATAAATAGTCTCTTATTTTTAATTTTTTGTGCACAATTAGCCTCTAATATTAATGAGACCAACGTGAACCACTCAAAAGATGACACATGACAAGATATAGGAAGTAATTTTTAATAAAATATTATTTTTCTTCACCATTTTAAAATATTGCTTCTCTCCACCACTTTAAAATATTATTTATCACCACCACATTCACATTTTACAAAAGTTCTGTTTAGAATACTTTCAATTAAACAAATTTTTTGTTTAGAATGCTCTATTCAAATCAAACAAAAACTCTGTTTAAAATACTTTATTTAAAATGCTACAATATTGCGAATCAAATAACCCCATATATTTTTTAACTAGTAGGTATTGTGTTTTAAATGTTTAAATTGTTTTCTCATTTACATATATTTGGTTTTAATTAATTTATTTTTTCAGAAAAAGGTAAAGATTAGTTATGGCTTATGTGTTTGAGAATGCTTAAAAGATTGATGATAAAACTTTAGGAGATGGGGTAAAGTGAATATGAGTGAAGTGCATAAGAAGAAAATGGAGAAGGATTCTGGTGTTTTGTTAGGTGAAAGTTTTGATTGTAATTATTACTATAATTTGTGAATTTTTTTATCTTATTTTGGAATTCAACCAAACTGAGTGATGTTTTGAGAAAAAAATGTTGAATGAAAAACATTTAAGGTAATTAATTTTAGAAGTTTGAAATTAAAAAAGTTCTAAATTGCTAATGGAGAAGAGTAGCCTCTTTATTTGAAAGAATTAGAGAAGTTTCCAGTGGAAAGTAATGGAGAGCATGAATGTTTTGACTCAAGGCATCATCATAAAAAGAACTGTGAATGAGTTATTAATTTGGAGTCTTGTATGAATTTTTTTTTTTTTTTTTTTTAATTTTTTTGGACAAACCCAACTCCTTAATCAGGGTTAAATTATTTCTTATACATTGCCACGTGTTATCTTTTGAGTGGTCCGCTTTGATTTCATTAATATTAGGTATTAATTATACCAAAAATAAAAATAAAAATAAAAAATTCAAAGATAAAAGACTATTTATGTTATTTTCTAGGATAAAGGACTAAAATGTTATTTTAGTAAACAAATAAATGAGAAACCATTTGTACTAAAAAAATAAAACTTTTTTTTTTTTTTTAAAGAGGAGTGCCGTGCATGTCGATGCCATTGCCAGTGGCTGCATCATATTTTACTCTCTCTCTCTCTACATAAATGCATTAAATATTGAAATTAAGTTTTAAAAAATAATTGAAATTAAATTAATTTATGTATTGTAGAGATAAATTTTTGAAGATCAAGCGTAGAGAGTAAATTTATTATTTGTCATAACGCTCACTGAGGATGGATTTCTTTAAATAACTTTTCTATTAACCAGATAAAAACATAAATTAATTCCTTACATTTTTTTTTTGTTCTGGTAAAATGCCTTTTTTATTAAATAACATAATCTGATGATTAAAGTTTTAAAACAAATTTCTATTATAAGTTATTGGAATGATTTGTTTTTACAAACAAAAACATTTGTAAAAAAAATGTCATTAAAATAGTCTAAAAATAAGTTATTTCTGCCCTCAAAAAGAATAAGTTATATCTATAGATCTTGAGAGCGTCGGGAAGGTGAAGAAGTTGATACATTATTTTTTTCTTTCATTTTAGGTGAATTATTTTTTTTTTCTTTTAAATAATAAGATAACTGCAAACAGGAATTGGAACTCGTCATCAAACTCTTTTAAAAAAAGAAAAAAAAAACTCGATATCAAACTTTTTTAATAAAAATAATTCAATAAATTTAATTTGCAATAAACATGTCTCTGAGGTATTGTCATTAAGTAAAACCCTTTTCTTTTTTTTTCTTTTTTTTTGGACCGAATTTGATGAAATTAATATTTATTTTTACACCCAAAAAGAAAAGGAACTGAAATGGAGCAAATCACGTGGGCCCTCGCAAACATGGGTCGGAGTCGGACTCATGAGGCCCACAAAATCGTTGTTCCAAACATGCTTTTTATTTTCCACGTGTCAGAGTTCTATCGGCTCAAGCTAATAAGCTTTCCAAACCACAACTCGAGCTCCCTATTTTTCTTTTTTTTCAACTCTTGGTAAAGAATTTAATAAAGGCTTTTTTTTGTTTAATGAGAAATTTGCTACTTAAACACACAAGAAAAATGTTTTCCGAGAAATGACCTCTAAATTGTTTTTAATTTATTTTTTAATGGACTTTCGGTTTAACAAGGCCCAAACCCCAATTTTGTTTAAATAAAATAATTAAACAATATAAAAAAACCAAAAAACAAAATTAAGACCAAAACAAAACAAAACAAAATTCAAAATCAAAACTTCTTCTTCTTCTTCTCTGGAACGAAACAATCATGGAAACCCAAACTCCAAATCCATACTCGAGTAGCTCCGAGCACCCCACCACCCCATCACCATCCACTTCGACAGACCCATACACCATTTCCCCTATCGAAAATTAAAACCCAACCCAAACGGAAATGGCAATCGGCCATCAAACCCAAACCCCTCAATCCCAATCGCCCATCAACCCAGAGGCAATTATAGAGAATATTGTGACCAAAATCAATGTGGCCAATGGGGAAGGAAATTAGGGCCAAACCGTGCTAGAGGAAGGCCAAATGAATGCTCCTCCTCCAATAACTTTCTTACCTATATCGTTAATTTTGGCTTTTATTTTTGGAATGGAAGTATAGTTTTAGAGTTAATAAAGTATTGGGTATTATTTAAATTTAAAATTTGGATTGTTAAAGATGAATTCCGACCAAAAAATGAACAGGATGGGCAAGAAATCATTGGAGAAGACGAGTTTTTGCCCTAATGACGCGCCTAGTATAGTTGCGATTTTTATTTAGTAGTCGAGCCCTTTAAAAACTGAGCAATCGCTGGCAGTTGAGGAATGTCTAGTCGAGCAAGTATGGGCTCGACTAGCTAGTCGAGACCATTCACAGGGAAGGAAATCAACATGGTAGGTGGCCTCGATTGGG
>WUAT03290440.1:0-10919 GCA_010015005.3 Ulmus americana | reverse complement strand
TCTTATGTATTCAAATTTCCGAGAAATTCATTTTGATATTAAATTTATTTTGTTATGTGCTTATATTATTTCTTCTTTGTATTATATAATATATTATGATATTTCTTCATTAAAAATTTATTTTGAACATTATATATATCTTTATCGTGTTATATATTAAGCACTTCACTTATTTTAGTTAATTTATTGTCAAAACTATTAAATTTATGTATTATTACTTATTCAAGTTAAATTTAAACTTTCACAAAACATTTCTCCCAAAAAATTGTAAATATCCATTAGTTTTTGATTTTTTTTTTTCTATAAGCATCTACCGAAATTTTCATAAAATTCAAATCTCAATATATCTCACGATACAGATATTTTCATCCAGGATGTATCATGTTTGTGAATATTGTTACGTAAACAAATTCTGACTCTGAGGTACCAGTACATTATCATTGGCACCCAAATATTCACTGCGTCTACAAAAAGAACAAAACTTCACAAATTACGTTTGGAGTTTATGAAATCAATGTATGAGATTTCTCCCTATTCAAATAATATTCATATCCCACCTTTTGTGATATTTTCAGACCTGGAAAAACCAATTACAACGCTTCTTTCATCTCTGAAACACTTATCCTGCTTATTATATCTAAGAAAAAAAAAATTCTATTGCATTAGTAGTGTATATATAAAATAATTTATCCCAAAACCTTACTTCCTTCCCCGAATCATTCTATTAAGCCATTGGATATGTTCAAGGAAAAGATAAGTTTTAATTTATATATAAGAAGTTCATTATAAAGTTTAATTCATCGAGAAAGATAAGTAAATAATATGAAGTGTTACATAAAATAATTAATAATTATTTTTCTATTATTATATTAATAAAAAAGAACTTAGACTTTTTATGTTCAATAAATACTTAAGTTATTTTAGTAGCCGGCCATTCATCTAATATTAAATTGTACGTTGGTAATGAATTTTCACATTTGATTTTTCAGTTCCTAAAATGCAAAACTCGTAGAAAATTAGAGTTCCAAAAAAAAAACTTGGCTGCCTTCCGATTCTTATATATGTTTTTGAAAGGGAAACTCATTCCAACTCCCTTTCATAAAAAAGAATAATAATAAAAAAAAATAAAAAAATCTCATTCCAACTCTCTCTTCTCTAACTTTTTTTTTCTTCTCTATAAAGTTGAAAATCACATTTATAAAAATAATAGTGAAAAGTCAAAAATGTTGCCATAGTCAAAACCCACATCTAGGCAAATTATTTTGCTTCATATCCAAACTAACAACTCACTATTTTATACAATTTAAAAATGTATAGAAAGATCCAAGTTCTATTTGAATAAACGCCCAAAAAATGCTTAATTTCTCAATTATGTGACTGCTGATCTAAGACCAACAACTGGAGGGCAAATGAAGACCCCAGATGGAAGAAAAACGAAAATGTTGTTATTTTGATGATAATTTTGATAAATAGAACATTGTAAATGATATGCAAAGTGTGATCATATACCAAATGTCATGATTATATATAACCATAATGAAGGTCAAATAACTGAGGCTTTTACTTGTCAAACTCCAACCCCAATAACCAGCTTTTATTTAAAATATGACAAACAACCCGTACAACATTCCCCACGTGAGGAGGACATTTTGTATTCAAATCCCTAGGACATGCTATTTTCTCACCAGACAAACAAAGTTTACTTGTCCATCAAGAATGAAAGATAAAAGAAAAATAACAAATTCTAGAATGATCTATAAGCAGATTTGAAGCTTTCGAAATCTGGGTACAGATCTAACTTCTAAGAATAAGTTACCATGACAACTTTTGAAACAAAATTTGATTCATTTTTATACAAAATCATATGGAAATAAAGGAAAAGATTCACCTAGATGATGATTGCTAGAAATATTTAATTAATTGGAGATCGTTTTCAAACATATTTTCATTTTAGGCTGTACGGAAATCAATTGTAGGACTGGCAACAGCAAATGGAATATTAATCAACCAATGTTTCACAATTGTCTAAGTCTGCATGAAAAAGCCAAAATTTAAGCATAGAGTTGTACTTAGAAGTTAGAACTTAGAAGAGAAAAAATCCAGTCAAAAAAAAAAAGTTAGAAGAGAAAAATGGACACACATGGATTTTTATTTATTTTTTTGGTAAACGTGGACACACATGGCTTACGTTTGGTCTACTGGCGAATCACAATGGTAATAGGAATAGAAAGAAAAAGAAATTAATGTGATTTTTTTATTTAATTATTATTTTAGGATTATAACTTGAATTAACATTATTTTAAAGAGAAAAAGATAAAAAAGAAAGTCTAAAAAAATAAATAAAATTAATGAAATTTAGAAAGAAAAAAAAGTTATATATAGTGAGAGAAATTCTAGAAAAATAAATATGATAAATGAAATTTAGAGAGAAAAATTATATATGAATAAAATTTTAAGAAAGAAAGATATAAATTATAAAGGGGGAAAGTGTAGAGAAAGGCAGAGAACAGAGAAAATATGATAAATAAAATTTAGAGTGAAAAATTATACAAAAATAAATTTAAGAGAGAGAAAGATGATATATAAATTATAGAAGAAAAAAATGTAGACAAAAAAATAAAAAGTCTAGAAAGATAAGTATAAGAAATAAAATTTAAAAAGAAATTTTTTATATAAATAAAGTTTAGAAAGAGAAAGATGAGATAAAATATAAAGAGATAAATAGAATAAATGAAATTTAGAAAGAAAAAGATATAAAAATAAAATTTAGAGAAAGAAGAAAATATATAAATTATAGATAAAAAAAAGAAGTAAGAGAATGTAGAGATAAATATGAAAAATTATATATAAATAAAATTTTGAGAAAAAATGAGGATTTATAAATTCAAATTGAGAAAATGAAGAGAAGAAAAAAAATGAGAGATAAATTATAGAAAAAAAAAAAAAGAGAGAAAATATAATGTGAGAGATAATTTAGATAAAATATTTTTCTTTTTCAATGAAATAAGTTTTCGATTATATTTTGAGAAGAAAGTCAATTCTTCCCAAATGATTAAAAAGTCATTCCATTTGAAACATTATTCTAATGCTTTCAATCTAACTAAACAATAAGATGAAAACGTTGTCCTTTCATTCATTTTCATTCCACCAAATGACACTTGTCTTGTTTTTACATTTCATGGTTGAAAAAGTTCATAGGTTAGCAGTGAATATTGCCAAAGTTGGGACATATAGAAAAGTCATGGTTTACACCATGGCCGGGGCATGTTTCATTGGTGATTGGAATATAGAAAAGTTATGGTTTACACCAAAACCATGGCTTATTTGATTGGTGATTTAAATATAATTAAAAATTTATAATTTGTACATATTAAAATTTTGGTACTTTGAACATGTGTTTAAATAAGTTCGTGGTTCAAATAAGATTAATATTTGATTTATGATTTGAACATTTTATTTAAATTATGATTTTAATAGACTATTTAAATATGATAAAATTTTTTTTTTAAAAAAGAAAAACTTTTTACTTTAAAATTATTAGTAATTAATATTGTATTTTAAATGTAAAATATGAATATATTAATTGCCATTATCATTATGATTATTATTACAGTCATTGTTATCATTACGGTTACGATTATCATTATTATTATGATTACGATTACGATTACGATTACGATTACGATTATCATTATTTTTACTATTATCATTATCATTACAATTACTATCACTATTACCATTACCTAGTATTACCATTGTTGTTACTTTTACTATTACCGTTATCATTATTATTATTATTACTGTTACCGTTATAATTATTATTACTGTTACTAATATTGTTATTGTTACCCGTAACATTATTTTATAATTACCGTTACTTAATACTGTCAATGTTATTGTTACCATTATCATTATCATTACTATTATTATTACTATTACTATTACCGTTACCGTTACGAATATTGTTACCCTTACGAATACATATTGTTACATTACCATTACCATTACCATTACCATTATCATTCCTATTACCATTACCGTTACTAATACCGTTAATGTTACCATTACTATTACTGTTACCGTTACTAATACCGTTATTGTTATCATTAATAATATCATTATAATTATCGTTACTAATATTGTCATCGTTACCGTTACAACTACCATTGCTGTTATCGTTACCATTACGATTGGTATTACTATTACCGTTATAATTACCAATACCATTACTGTTACCGTTACTATTGTCGTTACTATTACTATTACAATTATCGTTACTATAATTGTTACTATTATCGTTACCGTTACAATTATCATTATTATTACTAATACCGTTACAATTATCGTTACCATTACAATTACCGCTGCCATTGTTGTTACCATTATCATTACCGTTATCGTTAGTATCATTGTTACGAATATTGTCACTATTATCGTTACAATTACCATTATCATTATCATTTATATTATTGTTCTCTCTCAGTCACTTCTCATTATTCATCTCTCCAAACAAAAAAAAAAACATAATAGGATAGTGATTGAATTAGTATTTTGTTCATGATTTAAGCAAGTTATTCAAATAATGATTTGAATATGTTATTTGAACAATATTGAGATTCAAACAGGGTTAGTGTTTGGTTTATGATCTGAATAAGCTATTAAAACAAGAAAAATATGATAAAATAAGATAGGGCGAAGAAAAAAAAAATGCCCAAATTTTGCAATTTTAATTTCATGCTATAAACAAACAATTTTCTATTTTGGTCTATATATTAACATTATTATAATTGTTATAAAAAACAAAAATTATGTTATTGTTTAAATATTGTGTGTTTTAGTTATTGTATTTTTTGTAAATATTTGAATTTATTTATGAAAATATATTTGTTAAAAACTAAGTATACTAAAAAAAAAACCAGTATATATAGATGCTTTATAAAAAGATGACATGTATTCTCTAGAACTTTGAAAATTATATAGGGTTTGAAAGGGGAAAGGGATTCATTGTTGTCAGCCAAGTTGCAGCCAAAACACTTCGATGTTACGATAGTCATCCCGGCCCAGGAGTTAGTCCGGTCAGCGGCTCGAGGAAATGGTAGGCGGCAGGGCTTTCGATGGGGAAGAGTAGCGCCAGATCTGGGAAGGCCAAGGGGTTTTAGGTGGTTTCATCATTGATAGAGAAGTAAGGCAGGGATAGATTTCAGCAAGAGGGTTTCACTAGTGTTTGATATCTGTATCTGTGAAAGTTGGGGGGTTTTGGGCTGTTTCAAGGTGTTTTATCTGCAATGGAGAATTGGGACGAGGAGGGGTTTTGGTGGGCGGGTGGGTTTCGCTGGTGTTTGCTCACCAAATCGAGGGATGTTGTGCGGCATGGGCTTCGATAGGTGGGTTTCGTCGGCGACTTGTCGATTTGTTGTCTAGATCTTGTTGATTTGGTTTTTTGTATTGTTTATGTTTATGTTGTGTGATTTTACTAATTTTTTCTGCACAATAAATTCACTAGATCTTTTTAAGGTTGAGATTTTTCTCACCTGGTCTTTAGGGGTCGTGATTTCCCTAAAACCTCTCGTGTCGAAATTTCATCTCCATAGGTTTTTGTGGGCTATTAGTTTGCATACGATAATTGTTTTAACCTATTCTATATTGTAAAAAGTTCAAATCTGATCTGAATTGATCACCCACCTAAAGAATAAGGTTGGAAATAGCCATAGTGCTTGAATTATGTACACGTTTACGTGGGTTATTCGGAAGCCCTCAATGGGTTTCACTTCAGATGGAGAACTCAATAAATGAAAACTTACTCTGATTGTCATTGGACTCAAGCGGTAATTTATCTTGAAAGGTTTTGAGATTTTTGCAATGAGTAGCATATTCTATGTTGGTTTTCAATGTCTTATAGTCATTGTATGGGCAAAAATTCGTATTGATCATTTTACCCTCCAAACGGGTCAGCTGGCCCCGTGCCATGTCATACTAGGTTGGGTTCAATGTTGCGGCCCGTCCACGCAGGTTCAATGTGACAGCCTAGTTCCTTTGGCTTTACGCATGGCCCACTTTGGGTTCTACATCTAAGCTCATTGGCTCTATTACAAGGCTTAGCTCTAGTTGACTCTATACTAGGCCCATTTCACAGAAAGTCCATTATTTAAGTGGCCTACTCCACATGCTACCCACTCTATGGGGTAGCCCAGTCCACGGGTCAGGTCATCCTACGGGTCATGTCAGTTTACGAGTCAGGTCATCCTACCTCAAATTGGGTTACCCTTTAATGAGTTTCTCTTGGCCTTTCAGCTTTACTTTACATTAATTCCTCATCATTTGGGGGTTACATGACATTGAATGCTCCCTTGATGGCCATCAACACTCCATTATGGCCATCAGCTTATTACCCTTAAGTCTACCAAGAGTAGAGTCCAACAGCTAGTCTCATTAATGAGTGTAACTGTTGACCCCTCACATTACCTCATTAAGAGCCATCTTAACTCCCCCTTTCTTATATATACCAAAAGCATCCTCCAAAATGGGGGATGATCTCTTGATTTCCTAGATCTAATATATGATCTTTGACATATACCCTTTTCTCTCTGAGAGCTCTCCATATTCTCTGATTTCTCCATAGTTGGTACCAACGTTCCTCTGATATCTCCTTCTCTAATTCCTTCAACGGGAAACACCGCCTTCAGTCGGGCCCCAATCCCTAGATCACAGTAATGTTATTATGTCTTTACATATTATCTTAGATCTCATCCTCTTTTCCGTTATCTAACTTGACTATCGAAGCTCCTTTGGCCGACACCCCCGGTGTCAAGGACTTTACGATCACATCTGATTTCTATATCTCACAGGTCAAAATGGTTGTCAGTGGCTCCATACACACAAATTCAATTGTAGAATTCTACCGTTTACAATTTGGCACCCACCGTGGGGCCTCGACAATTCATTTTCTACGACTAATCTCCTTCCATGGTAGAGAACACAGATACTCCACCCATTATTGACTTCGTGGCTCAGATCACTACTTTGACCGCTCAGGTACAAGAAAACTCCAACAAGTTCATGAATGTGGAGGCTGAATGTGCAACTCTATGCGTTGAAAATCACAGTCTTTAGGAACAGGTCCAGCGGCTCTCTGCTGTTGAGTCTACGCCTCAGTAGCATCAAGATTTTGGGTTATGGATCTCGGTCCCTCCAATGTAACCTCTCGTGACTCCGTAACCCAGAAGAACCTATTCTCAGCCACCAGGCTTTCAGTCTACGATCATCAGCGGCTCTACATTTGCTCCACTCACCAGCCCGCTTGTCATAGACGGCTCTATGTCTGCTACTACTAGCTCCACAGTCGATCTTATCATGTCCCAAGCTAGGTTAGCTGGGCTCCTAGCATTGCAAGCTATGTCAAACCCATTCATCTAGCCAACCATGCTACCGACCTATCAGCTGATGTTTGCACTCGACCATTTACCAATATCATTAACCTAGCTTTGCATGCTACATCAAGTGGAGGGTCAGTACCTCCAATCACCTATAGCACCGGCCTCTTCTCCTCAGCCAACACTCCCATGGAACTAGCAATGGCAAAGAAATTGGTTGAAATGGAAGCTATGATTTAGAGGATCCTTGGGGTCCCAATTCCACTCAAGAAGAGTCTACCACACAGCTATGTCAACTCTCCATTTGTAGACTCCATCGCCTTGGTAGAGATGCCAATAAAGTTTTCCTTTCCTAACATGAAGCTTTACGATGACACTACGGATCCTACATCGCATCTTACAAGCAACGTATGTTACCACTTCCATACCACGAGATCTTGGTGAAGCTTGAATGTGCAAGAGTTTTGGGTCCAACTTGATGGGACTAGCCCTCCAATGGTACACCAACTGTAAACCCCAAGAAAATTAGAACTTATAATCCTGTTTTTGTTGCCAGCAATTAATAATTAATTGGCAGTAATTATTAGAAATTTTTGTGTTCGAAAAATTATGTGTATAATTATGATACCCGAAATCCACGTCAGTATGTCCAAAAGAATAAATAAATAAATATGTATTTATAGCTCAAGGAAAAAATTTCAAAACATAACAAGTTAAACTAATTCAGTGCAACTCGCCGGCAGCGAGATTCTTTGTCGTGATTTTCGCCAGCGGCGAGACAATAATTTGCCGCGGCGAGTTTTTCACTGGTTTTTGAATAAGAGTTTTATTTCTCTTCTCGCTGGCAGCGAAAGTGATTTTCCCTGGCCGGCGAACCTGCGGCCTACAATTTCTCTTCTCATTTTTGTGTTTCAAATTTGTATAACATCTTAAATAACTTTGAGATATTTGTTATACAAATATAATGGATTTATTAGTATTAATTTTTAATTTAAATAAAAAAGAAAGAAGAGAGAAAAAAAAAAAGGAAAAAGGAATTTTGTGGCAAAAAAAGTGACATGTGTCAAGTTTTCTTGAATTAAAATCAAATGTATATGTAGTAGCTAAATTAAAACCACAAAAATGAGGGGAAAGGTCGGTTAAGGCTTTTGTTAATCAAATAAAGTGTTTAACAAAAACAAAACAAAAAAAAAGAAGAAGAAGAATGAAAACACTAGAAGGAAGAAGAGTGTTATTCTTTTCTTCTTATTTGGCCGAGAGACACACACAAAGAACACCAAGAGCTCTTCATTCTTTCAAGCTCATAACTTGGAATTTTGAGCTTTATCAAGGGTAAGACTTCTTTATTGAACTCTTGGTGGAATTTTTGGAGTTGTATGTAAAAATAATATTTATTTGTTGAAGTTAAAAGTTCAAAGTACATGAACCCGGTTTGAACAGATTTTATGCTGAAATGTTTTGGTTGAGTGTATGACCTATAGAACTCCAATTTTGATGTTTTTTAGCTTTTTAGAAATCTCTATATGTCTATTTTTGTGTGGAAAAATATCATATTTGTTCACTATTTTGATTGGGAGTTATAGGACTTTGAAGAGAGGATGTTCACTGGAAATCCGGTTTTGAGTGAGGATTTTGTTAAAATTATTTCAAGGCTTAGAAGTCCCTAAATTTAGAAATTTCTTTTACATACAAACCCTAGTAATGTCTATTGATGTATCAAAATTTACTTTAGTCCATTTTGAAGAGGTTTTGAAGGATTTACATACTAAGAAAGATGAACTTCATAAAAGGGGCTTGACCAAAAACTCTGTTTTGGTCCCCTTTGTTTTTGTTTATTTAGCTATGATAAAAAAACGTTTCGATAAGTTAATGATATTTTCCCATTGGTTTCAACGAAAAATGATTTAAAGTGAATTAATTATAAATTTTAAAAGATTTGGCTGTAATCTGTAAAATTAAGATTAATTTGGGTAAAAAGGAAATTGGGGTTTTTAACTCAGAATATGCGTTCTTGAGCCAAAAAATTTATAGATAAACTCATAATGTCCTAGGAAGTTAATGCAAATAATTTTTACTTGAATAGAATCCAAATTAAGTGGGTTTTAAGAAATTAAATGAAAAAGAGGTCTATTTGAAAACTAATGCGATAATAGGGGCCTTCAAGCTAAATAATTTTTCTTAGTACTTAAATGAGATTGTAAAATATTTTCAAGGTATTAAACAAAATTTTGTTAAATTAACAGTCTTTTCGAGAATAAATCGAAATTCAAGATGTTTAAAATCCAATTGTTTTAACCAAGGTTCTTAGAGTATGGTTATGTATTTGTAGAATAGCGATATTTTAGTCGCTAAGTTTATTGTTTGAAAGTCATTCACGGGAACAAATGATTAATCGTAATTGTAAATACTCAGGGAGTAGATTTGTTCCCGTAGAAGGAGGAATTGGAAAAGAGGCACAACAAACAGGTAAGTACATATCTCACTTACAACATGGAACAAATGATTTTTCAAAAATAATATGTGTAATGTATTCAATAAGTGTATTTCTGATTATCTGAGATTATTTGATGCTATGGTGTGCTGTCTGATATATGTGATGGATGAATTGATGTTGTGCTATGCTGTTGTGAATTATCTGACTGTTTATTCATGTTATAAGCTTGTATGATTATATGCATTGCATCTAGTTATTATGTCAATCTGAACACTTATCATAACCATGCATTATAGGACAGCTTCATACATTTGAAAATATAACTATCAAAAAGAGTCTCAACATGATTATTGATAATGCAATAGTTGAATAACTTGAATAATACCGATAAGGAGACTATAAGTTTAATAAGTTATTACGAATATTGAAATGAAATTAGGTATGTCGTACCATCACGTTTTATGGGACATTCATCCCTCGCTTATGAACTTACGTTAGAGGCAATACGTTGAATTTTCTTGGCCAGAGGACTGGTGTTGGACTTAGGTAGCTCCCTATCACCCTCCTATGGCAGTGCGCTATTTACGTACACAAGGACCCGAGTCTAGATAACATTCACTAAGAGTCTAGACTTTAGTAAACTAAAAAGAGTAGAAGTCTGCATTCAATAGGCTTATATATTCGTAAATCATGGCATTATCATTACTGTTGTATATCTATATATGCTTATTGAATGCGTTGCGCTAGTTTTGTGAGATATTTTTGTACTTGTTGGGCTTCGGCTCACGACTTACGTTCGTGTTATAGGTATCAAAGGTAAGCATATCTCTAATGCTTGATTGTGATGCGAGTGTGGTTGGTTTTGGAAGGTGGAAATGGGTACCCGACTATGTATATTAGTTCCGCACCGGTTTTTAGAAGGTTATTATGTACATGATCTGTTTATTTTATCGTGTTTTAAGTTTAAACATCTCCAGCCTTAAATTTTGGTATGTAAATATTCACTTCAAAAACCTTTACTTAATGTCTAGTAACTGATGATTACAAGCGATTTTTATTTCTTGCTATATGTTTAATTAGTTTACCTTCAATTTTGTTTTAAGGCCTTCTTCGTT
>WUAT03290439.1:0-18010 GCA_010015005.3 Ulmus americana | reverse complement strand
TGCCTTTTCAAAATGAAAAAGGTAGCAGAATCATTACCCAATCCTTCTATGTGGTTTTTACATATTCCCTACAAGTGGTATCAGAGCTAGGCCCCAGACTTAGCCATGTGGATGAAATCCCTCAGAATACCGAACAAAGGTGATGGGCCCCGGTTAGCTCATGATGGGATATATGGATAAGCCTAGGTTACCAACATCTCAACCCAATAGTCTACAGGAGAAACGCATTTGCCACCAAGCCAAGGCCCAATGTGTAAGGGGGAGATTGTTGGGGTTATCTCACATCAAAAGTGAAAGGAGCTGGTGATCTTTCCTAGTGTGAGGAAGATGGATAGATAGATGATTGAGAAGAGGCCCAGATGATGATGGTTCTTTGTTTGAGGGGATGATTGTTAGGTATGCGACCAAAGTCCCACATTGATTAGAAGTGGGGAGGATCAAGGGTTTATAAGTATGGACAATATCTCCATTGGTATGAGGTCTTTTGAGTAGAGTCCAAAGGCAAATCCACAAGGGTCTAGGCCTAAAGTGGACAATATCATACTAATGTGAAGATATATTTGGGTCCATACTTACAATAAGGTGAGATATGTGGTGTTACATATTCCCAACACAGGTCATATACTCATAACTCATATACCTTAACTGCTACTTGTTCTGCGTCATGTTACTAGGAGGCCTTATCTCCCTCGCAGGTAAGTAGCTCATCCTTTTCATTTAATTATTCTTCACCATTACCTTATCCTCATCCTTATAACACTAGATTGAGAAATAATATCACCAAGCCTAGACAAATTCTTGATCTTAACACTATAACTGCTCCATCCATTGTTGAACCTTCCACATATAAGCAAATCCTAAAACATCCTGATTGGCGTCAAGCCATGAGTGAAGAATAAAATGCCCTCTTAGGCAATAAAACTTGGCACTTAGTACCCTGTAACTCCACACAAAATGTTATTGGTTAGTTAAGAAAAATTCAGATGGGTCTATTGCTTGGTATAAGGCTCGTTTAGTGGCTAAGGGCTTTCATCATAAACTGGGGATAGATTTTTCTGAGACATATAGTCCCATGGTCAACCCCTTATTGTCCGCCTATTTCTTGCTCTTCATATAACTAAAGGATGGCCTCTTCACCAACTCGATATAAATAATGTTTTCTTCCAGGGTTCCTTGTCTAATGAGATGTTTGTGGACTAAACTCCTGGGTTTGAGGACACTATTTGTCCTACTTATGGTTGCAAACTGTAAAAAGCTATTTATGGTCTTAGGCAAGCTATGAGAGCACGATATTATGAACTTTAGACTTTTCTTATTTCTGAAGGCTTCGCCAACTCTTACTCTGATACCTCTATCTTTATGCTTCATAATGCAGGTTCAGTGATCTATCTCTTTGCGTATATTGACAATATTATCATTGCAGGGTCCTCTACTTCTAATATGGCAATAAACTTTATCTCGGTTCTCGCTCGTCGCTTTTCTCTTAAAGATCATGGTATTCTCTCTTATTTTCTTGGGTTGAAACTCATTTTACTACCACTAGTATATTTTTATCTCATTGAAAGTATACTACTGATTTTCTTCAATGGGTAAAAATGTTGGATGCCAAACTGGTTTCAACTTCTTTTGCTATGATCGAGAGCCTCAAACTCTCAAATGGCACGGTTCTCGCAGGTGCCTATATATATATATATATATATATATAATCGTCTGGTTCTTGGATCATTACAGTATCTTTCACTGACTCATCCAGATATATCCTTCGCAGTGAATAAATAATCTCTATTTATGCACTGTCCCTTCACTCTTCATTGGTGAGCTGCGAAATTTCTATTTCACTATCTTGCAGGAACATTATACTTTGGCCTGATACTTCGGAAAGGGTTTTCTTTATCACTACACACCTTTGCTGATGTTGATTTTACTCTCCATGCATTTTTTGATGCAAAGTAGGCAGTGATCTGGATGACATAATTTCTACTATAGCTTATATTGTCTTTCTCAGTCCCAATCCAATCTCTTAAAGTTCCAAGAAGCAAAAGATAGTAGCGTGTTCTTCTGCCAAATTTGAATATCATGTCATTGCTTTTATTGCCGTCGAAGTCAATTGATTGAAGAATTTACTTAGTGAATTACATGTTGCTCTACCATCATTTTCGGTTGTCGATTATGATAATGTTGGTGCCACCTACGTTTGTGCCAATCCGATTTTTCATTCCTGCATGAAATACATTGCCATCGATTTTCATTTTGTTCGAGATCAAGTTGCTACAGGTCAATTGCGTGTTTCTCATTTTCACACTTCAGATCAACTCGCCAACTCACTCGCTAAGCCTCTGCCACACCATCAACTCCACACTCATCAGTCCAAGATTGGTGTCCTTAATGGCCAGTCAATCTTGTGGAGGCATGTTAAACCAATGACGAGAATCAATCCACACAATATGTTGGACTTATTCTTTATTATTCTCCTTTATTTCTCTCGTTTATCATGTAATTAAATTGTATTTATTCTGCACATATTTAGGATAATTCAATTGTATTTGTTCTGCACATATTTAGGATAGCTTCTTGATATATTTCTGTAACCACCCTCTAGCTAGCCCAGAAAGTGTTACCTTTATAAAACACAAATTATAAGGAATAAAAATAATAAATGCAGAACTATTTTTTTTTTTAATGTATATAAAGGACATAAATTTTTAATCTTTAAAATCTCATAATAAAACTCATTATTAGTTAACTCCAAGAAATTTTATCATCTGTATTAAAATAAAATAAATATCAAAATAATTTTTTTTAATAATTAAGAGAGTATGAAATCCAAAATACTTAATATAAGGTTTACTAAAGTAGCATTTAATGATAACATAATAAAGTAATAACATTCAAAATTTCTTTTTTATTTACTACTGAGTTCGATTTGCCCACAAGATAACGCCTCGCAATTATTCTTCATCTGAAAAGAAATATTAGAAACTATACATAATGAGCTAATGCCCAGTAAGTAAACCTTATGCACATGAATACATATACTTAAAAATATCAATTTGATTTTCATAAAATCCTTTTAATCTCATTCTTTTCTTTTACTTTAACTTTAATTTCACTTTAACCATTATCGCGAGCTCACTTGTGTAATGTTTAACCAAACAGACGCAGTGGGCTATTATTACGGAACCTGTTCAACGACTGGATCCTTAGTAGTATGTCGCATAGGGACGCCATGCTAGTGCAAGAAAGCACAACACCCTACACAACCATTCATTAGCTTTAACTTTAACCATTAAACATTGCCGGGTCTGCCGGTCCCTCTCACGTCCCATTTCCCAGTCACCCCTTTCATGGCATAAACACACGCCAAATCTTTTAATCATTCTTTTTCTTAAAAAAAAAAATACTTTCTTATCTTTGAAAACTTTACTTTCATGAATGCATATGTTACAATTAATTCATGATATGTATACACCTTACAATTATAATGACATTCAATTTATAAATATTTAATCACATAAGCAAGTAATCACATAAGGTGATATTTACTTACATTTAAACACATAAACAATTAATCACATAGGGTGAGATTTACTTATGTTTAAAATGCTTAAACAATTAACCACATAAGTTGAGATTTACTTATATCTTTTCCTTAGCAATACAAGTAATTAGGGAATATTCTTCGTTGTCAACGCTCAAAATGCCAAAACTATTAAATTTTTCACATTAAAAACCTTTTATAAATTTCATACACTTATTGGAGAAAAATACAATATTTAATAAATTTAATCTCAATAAAGACACAATTTAATTTATGCAATTTTTATTAAATTTTAGAGACTCACTCGCACAAAATTTTGTCTAAGGGATCTATTTGCAACTTACAAAATTACATTATCATGAATAAACTAAAGTTTAGGGACTTATCAGCAAAAATTCAATAAATATCTTTTCAACATTGAATTTGGGCTTCATGGTTCACAAAAATTAATTATTTTTGTTTAAATACACTAAAAAAATAAATCAGGGACTTATATGCAAAATTAATAATAATTAAACTAAAAATCTTCAGAAAATAAAAGTAACTTTCTGCTTTCTTCTCTCTTTCCTTCAGAGAACAAAAAACTGACACTTACTCTGATAGCTCTCTTCCCAAAAGTCCCTATAAGTATGCTTGAGTGATATTGCAGTCTCCCAAGCTCCCTTATTTATACAAGCAGATATCTTAAGAAAAAATTATCCAAACTTTAATATTTATCACAAAAACTTATTTTTAACGGGGCAGCACATCACTTTATTTTTTTTTTATCCAAAATTGCACAAAGAAACACTCATATATGTCAATTTATTAAGCTAAATCCGGCCAATACATCAATTTTAATCCAAAATTGCAAAAAAGCCCTCCTATATGTCAAATCACTAAGGGCAAAATTGAAAAAGCTAGTGTGAACACATTTTCACACCCTTAACTCAATTCTACCAATTGAGCAACATCGCCCTTTAAATTGCACATTAGTTTCTCTAAGTGTCAAATCAGAATCCAATACATATCTCCCTAAAACTTATTTATTTTTTAGCCCTTGCCCAATTCAATCACCAAAGACACTTCATTTCAATATTGCACATTGGTCATCATTTATGTCTCATCAATAACAAAGCATATCTTTATTTATTTTTCAATCCTCTAATCAATTTGCACCATTTTATTTGCATAACAAAAATTACAAAACACCCATTTATTATTATTATATATATATATATTATAATTTTCATTATGACCCTTAAGTTATAAATATTTTCAAAAAGTCATTCCTCAAAACAAATTTTACATTTACAAAAACTTTGTACAATTATTCAATTTTTCTTAAATACCAATTTAGGCACATATGAGATATTGAAGCACATAGGAGCTCTCCCTGCAAAATACTAGAATAATTCATTTCACATATTAAATCAGTCAATAATAATAATTAATGCAATTAAATCACATAACTTCATGCAATTTAGTTGGTTCCTAAATCGTGGTATTACACGATGTCATGTTCGCTGAGTTCTATGGCCCAGCCCATTTAGTTAGTCGTCGGGATAACTCTACTTTGGGCAGTATCGATCTTAGTTGAAATTAGGTTAACAGGAGATCAGGTGACTCTAAAAATACGGGCAAAGTTTCTGTGAAGCTAGAAGGAGTGCAAAGGCGAGCTTTTTCAGCTGACTGTATCTTTTTTCTACGTCAAGTAAGGCCTTGTTGATGTAGTAAACTGAATTTTGCTTCCCTTCTTCCTCTCTTACTAAGGTTGCACTAACTATGTGTTCCACCATGACGAGGTAAATGTATGATGCCTCTCCATATTTTGACTTTGAGAGTAATGGTGGGTTGGTGAGGTAGGCCTTTAATTGTTGTAGTGTGTTTTCAAACTCCTCTTTCCACTGGAGGTTAGTGTTCTTTTAAGTATTGAAGAATAGCTGGCACTTTTGGACAATTGAGAGATAAAACAGCTGAGCACGGCTATGTATCTAATCAGTCTTTACACATCTTTGATTGTCCTTTGGGATGGTATATTAATGACTGAGCGAATTTGGTCTGGATTGGCTTCTATGCCCCACTGGGTGACCACATACACTAAGAACGTTCCTGAAAATACAACAAACAAACATTTAGTAGGATTAAGCTTTTGAGGATCTCAAATGACTGTTAGAGGTGTTCAATGTGTTAATCTTCATGGAGAGATTAGACAAGTATATCTTCAATGTAGACTTCCATTATTTTTCCAAGCCGGTCTAAAAACATCTTATTGACTAGTCGTTGGTAGGTTGCACCCACGTTCTTAAGTCAGAATAACATAAATTTATAGCAGAATAATATGTGTTCGATGATGAGGACATATTTTCTTGGTTGTCTGGATGTATAAAGATCTAGTTATACCTGGAGAATGCATCCATAAAACTCAACAACTCGTGGTCAGTTCTTATGTCTACTAGTACGATGTGTAGCAGTGGGAAGGAGTCTTTGGGGCAGGATTTGTTTAAGTCAATGAACTCGATGCAAACCTACCATTTTATGTTCTTTTCACTACCACTATGTTTGCTAGCCAATTTGAATACTACAATTCTTGTACAAACCCTATGTCGATGAGCTTCTGGACCTCAGTGTTAATGATGTTGTTCTATTCGGCATCGAATTTTCCTCTCTTCTGCTTCACCAGTGCATTGTCTAGATCAACTTGTAAACAATGTATTGCAACTTCAAGGTCGATGTCAGTCATATCTTCGTGCGACTAGACAAAGCAGTCGTGGTATTTCTTGATAAATTCTATCATGTGTGTCCTCAGTTATGAAGTTAGTCATCCACCAATCTGCACCTTATGCTCTAAGAAATCGGAATGGATTGAGATTTTGTCCACGTCTTCTATTTGAGGTTTTTGGTCCGATCAGATTTTGTTCCTGTTGCTATAATTGCTATAGTTTTTCTTCTTATTTTTCGAGTTTCATTGTGGTTTGTGTTGGAAATCATAGTAATAAAATATACAATGGAAAGGGGAAATTTTAAAACTAAAAAAGATGTTTAAAACTCATAATGCTAGATAAAATAAATTAAACATGATCAATTACCTCTTGTAGTCTAGATCACACCTAAAAAAGCCTCAACCAACTAGTTAGTCTTATTTTCTATTCTCAATCCACCAAACCGATGTGTGTGTGGGCACACCTCTAATGTTTTCTACAATACTGGCCTAGTCCTTTTTTCACAAGAAATTCCCCAATGAAAAACTTTCTTGATCACAGTAGTCAGATGTTAACTATGTGATCTCTATTTTTCTCTGCCTCTCTTATTTCTCTCTTATAGATATCGTATATTGTGTGTCACTCTCCTATATAAAATATCTCAATAAGATATATTTATATAGATGGCTAAAATCCTTTTTCCTCTTAGATAACACGTAATAAGTTTTTCCTATTTAATTAAATAAATCCATAAAGAAAATATCTAATTAAATAAACTTATTTAATATCCAAAATAATATCTTTAAATAAATATTTCATAATAAGATCAAGAATTCAAATAGAAATATATTTGGATTAAATATCTCATTAAGATATCTAAGATGTTATATTTGAATTAAATATCTCTCAACAAGATCCATTATTCAATTACAAATATATTTGAATTAAATATCTCATAAAAATGTATATAATTCAAATATTTAATTATATTAAAAATATAAATAACCATTTTATGTAAATCAGAAAATCAGGCTAAAACCCAAAATTCCATACAAGAATTTTCCGCCATCCAGTCAACAGCATGACTAACGTCCGGTCGACCGGTCCTCACCTGAGAGCCACTCTTCAAATCATAATTCATCTAGTCGACTGGTACAACCCATGCGATCGACCAGTTGACCTAGAACTATAATTTTAAAGTGTTCCGATTTGAGGATTTTGAGCTAGAAAAGGTTCACAATGGACTTATATAATCAAGTTCCAATAATCATAGATAAATTAACTCCAAGTCAATTTTCTATCAATTATTAACTTCAAAATTACTCTACTAAAAACCCGAAGTCGCACTCTTAATTATATACAGCAATTACGAAAGATCTTAAACCTTTTGACCACAATCAATCATTCATGTAACATTCCCATGTGTTATCCATATCAACTCGAGGTCTAGTCCGTTTAATCTCATCGATCATTCTATCTTAAGTTCAATCATTCTATTTTAGAAAAGCCCTATCTACAAAAACTAAATTTCATTTGAACAACACGTGCTCAAATGGTCAAGATCTCTTTTGTTTTCCATTAACCTGAATGATTCCATAAGAGGATAACCTTAACTCTTTTGAGTTAGAGCCATGGATTCCATATCTATGAATCACGCTTCATCATTTACAAGTTACGCATCCAACATACAAGAATGGTAACCTACTCTTATAGTGGTTTCATCCTTAGTATATCAACAAACATAAGTTGCAAATACAAATATATGAATTCATTTCAAAATTAAGACAAAGTAGATGTATGATTATTAAAGCAAATTGATTAGATCAAATAAATATGTTAAATCAATTCCACTTTATGTCCCGGCCAAATGTACATCCACCATTAGAATATGCATCAATGTATCTATCTAAGAGTTTAACTCTGATAGCTAATATAAGCTATCACCCCAACGAGATATAGATTCATAATAGTCTTGACATGAATAAAGTGTCCAGCTTTATTCCATTGACTATGGACCGTGTATTTAAACTATATCCTTGACATTGTATCTTTCCACATATGAACCCCCTCGTATGTCCAATTCAAGGTTTATATAATATAGTTTAGGGCAACTAGTTTACTTGCATATATTCAAAAAATGAACATAAATAGGTCACAATCTAATAACATAAAAAAAATTCCTTTATTACATAATCAAAACTTTGTTAATACATTGAAATGTATCTAACACAATGGCACAAATCCTAACAAATTGATAGCACAGTTTCAATTTCTAATGTCATCCTCTAATATCTTTCACTCCCTACTTGGATGGGAATCAGATAACTTGACAAAAGGTTGATGGTACAACTTCCATTTCATGAATCCAAGGCCTTCCAACGATGATGTTATAGGTGGACGGAATGCTGCACAAAGAACTTTGTGTATTGGTTGACCCCTTTTGCATAGACGAGAAGATGACTTCGCCAATAATATTTCTAGATTCGTCGCTAAATCCAACTAAGGATACAATTCTTCTGTTTATATCAAAGTCTTTGAGCCTCATTTACTTGTATTTATTTAAAAATAAAACATTCCCAGAATTCCCATTGCCTACAAATCTGCTTGATTAGGTAGTTAGTAACACACAAAGATATTGCGAGTGCATCATGATGTGGTCTGACAAGATGATCTACTTCCAAAGTTCTAAAGTTGATAGTTTGTGTTGGCCATGGACTGTCTTGATAGGTGTTTTTTGATTCGGGATTAACAATGATTCTACTATGTCTTTTAGCAATAGCATAGGTGACCTCGCCCACTTTTGGTCCCCTTGTGATGACATTGATAATCCGCTCAACTCTTGGTGGGTTTAGCGATGTCTAGGCTCATTGTTCTTCTTGCCAAACGGTAACCTTGTTGTGCTTGTTCATCCCTTGTCATTAAATGAATCTTTGAGGTGACCTTTTTTAGCAGTTTGGCTACCTCCAGTCGTAGGGCCACACATTCGTTTGTACAGTGTTCGTGGTCCTAATGGAAGTTGTACCATTTTTTGAAATCATGTGTATTTGGTGGAGACTTCATTTTTTCTAGCCATTTGATTGCGCCCCCCATTCCTTTTTGTATGACCCCAAGTTTTGCAGGCTTAATGCTAAGGTTGTATTCTGGAAATCTTGATTTTTCCTAGGTCATTTCACGTCGAATGTACATTCTTATGTTGTTGCATCTGGTTTTATTTCTCCTGCTCGGGATCGGATACGACTCGTAATTTCATTTGAAAAACCAACTTGTAGTTCAAGTGCTCGCAAACCTTCTTTTGTTTGGTATATGGGACCATTGTTTGTTGGATTCACTAGCAAGCCCATAGACATTCGGCATGCTTTACTTTTTTCCCATCTGAGTTGTGCCCATGTTTTTGCTAGTACATCTTCAAAACTCTGGTAAGGTTAGCGGGTCAATCCTTGCACAAGTTTGAGATGTAGTGTAGTCCATCTCAGAAAGCATTAATGACCATTTTGGTGTTCGGATTTGTTATTGCGACCTTCTCCTTGTTGAAACAAGCAATGTCCTCCCACAAAGTATTGTGATTTCCTTTATTTATGGTATTTAAATATTGAGAATCCCTTTCAAGTTTCCTACTACTAAAAAACTGCTCAACAAATGTTTCAATTAATTGTGTAAAAGAACATAAAGTGTTGTTAGGGAGATTGGTATACCATTGTAGGATCAGACCGATCAAGATTGATCCAAATCCCTTACACATGTAGGCCCTCCCTCAAGTTTCTTGGTATGGCTGTCATGAACATGTATTGCTGGTATTGTGCAATATAATCTTCTGGGTCAGTAGTTCCTTTGTACAACTTCATGTTGGGGAAGCTAAACTTCTTCGGCATTTCTACCAGGGCGATGTTATCTGGGAAAGGTGAGTATGCATAGCAGTTTAATGAGCTTTTCGTAATTAGTGCAGGCAATCCTAGGATCCTTAAAATCATGTCTTCCATCTCCATGAAGCGACATTGGAGCTCTACTACATGAGTGGTCAAGTGCAATGGGATCACCATATGGTTAGGCTGGAGGGACATTCCCAATAGATTTGGCATTCCATTCGTTGGGATGTTGACTGTGTCTGTGTTACCAGGATATTATTTGGCTCCTTTTCTTAATGGCATGTTGTCTGTTAGGATGGACTTTGACTCTTGAACTGTCAATTGGCGCCATCTTTACCCCGGGCTTAGATGCAAAAGAAGAGGGAGGAGTCTCCTTATGCTGATTTTTAGCAAAAGCACTTTTTACCCTTTCTCATTGACCTTGGATGACTTTAGGCACGTGCCTCTTAGGTCTCCTGCTCACACCTGCACAAGTCAAAAGAGATTAGTTAGAAACATAAGTAAATAAGAAGAAAATTCTTATATGTATGGAGGTTCTCTAGTTCCAAACATTGAGGGTTCACCCCCACTCTCAAAATTATTTGAGCCTGAATTTCCATTTCCAGCCTGAAACTCATCATCGTCAAGATTATCAAAAACCACTCATCCTACGAAGCGAAGAGGGTGGTCAATGCTACCAAAATTGGATTCATCTTCTCGAGACTTACATTATAGAGAGCCATAGTGGTAGTCAAGCATGTCCATTCATGGACATAGCAAGTCTAAGATTCTTAACTTGCTAAGCTATGAGCTCAATCGGATCCCACCTACCTTTTCCTTGGAATTGATTATGGACACGCTCATATGAGGGAAAATTCTCAAGGCCGTCCTGGGTTAGCCAACCTCCATCCACCCAAAACCAACAGTTCCTCCATCTTATGTTTGAGGTTGGTATTCCTTGGATTACTACCAATTTCTTCTTGTGACTCAAGTAAAAAAACACTGTAGTTCTTATTTGAACACTCTCCAATAGAATGATTCTTAATCAAATAAATATAATTGAACTCAGCCATGGACGGATCACCAATACCAAGATTATGATACAAGACATAAAGAGCAGACAAGTATCAGTAAACATTCGAGTTAACCTAGAGGGGAGCCACACCCAAAGTGTTGATAAATCTTCGAAAGAACGGTTGGTATGGAAATCTCAACTCGGCATAAATCGCATACAAATAAATGGCAACCTTGCTTGCCTTGACATCAAAAGGTCTATCATTCTTCATCGGAGCTCTCAACCCCACCGAGTCATGAATGTGATGCTTAGACCTAACAATCAATTATTCCATGGAAACTTTGGATTGGAAGAATTAGGTATACGTCAATGACTCTAAGATAAGCCCAAAGTCACCATCCTTGTCCTTAACCTTGTGGGATTTCTTCTTCTTCTTTTGATTCAGGCTCACCACTTCAATACTTTTTTAGATCGGATTCAAGAGAGCTCATTTTTATCTTTTGGCTTGGCTCGACCGTGGTGGATTTACCTTTACTCTTTGCCGACACTTTTTCAGCTAGTCATGGTTTAGGACTTGTTTGCCTTGTCATGGCTTCAACTTTTTCGATGCTTACCCCTAGCACCGCGGCAATTACTTTCAACTCTTTTCCCCAAACGTTTACTTGTGGTTTGGGGTCAATGTGAATGGAAAACACTACGTTAAAGTTGATTTCATCCCACCTACACGCGGTATATTTTTCTTCATGGTAGGTGTTGCTTAATAGAAGTACGCCTAAGATTGGTCATGACACACCTCGGTTAAGTCACGGTACAATTTGCTTCAGCCTCAATGTACCTCAACTCAATCACGCATGATGCTAGTACAAACTATGTCAGTCTAGCAAAGCTCATATTGACATGCAGTCTGGTGGTTTTGCTGCGAGTGGGCTATATGCATATCTCGCCTATAGGAAGGGATATCAGTGCGCACTTCTTTAGGTTGACAAGGGGGTGCAGTTCAGCCACAACTCGCGATACTGGCTCGGTTATGACACATGATAGTATCTAGGCCTCGTCTCGTAATGCCAGCTCGACCACATCTTACAAAGCCATCCCAGTCGCATCTTGGGCCACCAGCTCAGTTGCATCTCACAGCACTAGCTCAGCTGCTATTCATGAAGCGCAATCGGTAGCAACCATTTCGGCCAAAATATTTAGGAAAGCACTACCTTGTCCAGTTGTAGCTTTTCCTAATTCATCCCCACAAAGGTCCTCTGACTCCAATTCCGAATCCAAATTTGAGCTTGAATTTGGACTCAAAGTTGCAGTTTCAATTGAATCAAAGAAGGAATCAAAAATATCTAGCTTCTCTTATTTTCCCCTAATATTCTCCATTCTCACATAGAGAAAGCCTAGATCTACAATAATTGAATAAAAAAAAGGGAAAGTAAAAGAAAGGGAAATGTGAAGGATTTTCAGGCTAACCTAACATTATGTGGACTTTGGGCTTTCTTCTCAAGGCCCGATCACTAATCTCTTAGGGGGAACTATAGGAATGCCCCTAAAATGAGACATGTAAACATTTATACCCCTTTTTTAAGTCCATTACAAATATGTCACTTTTTAACCCATTTTACCCCTTCAGAGTATAACAAAAATGTAAGTACAATTGTTTACATAATCAGAAGAAGAAAAAAAAATGTATACAAATGTAAACATTTTCTACTTGGAATGAGGGGTAAAAACGTATTTTACTCCAAAAAAAAAAGGGGGTACATATGTAATGACTTTTAAAAAGGTATGCAAATGTAATGGGTTAGGGAAAGGGGGGTATAGGGTGTAATTTCCTCAATCTCTTAAGATTTGGAAATCTCCTTTTTTTTCTTTCTTTTCTCCAAAACTCTCAAGCACAATGAAGACTCGTCTATTTATAAATACTAGAGAATGGGCTTGGGCTTGCTACTTCAACATGAATCAGTTATCCTAGTCGTGGGATATAGTTGCTTAACCAATTTCGATCAAGATTTTATTAATTATGGAATTTTCAGGCATTAGTTCAACATTCAACAACTATCGAGCTTAAAATTGGAATTTCTCAAACAATTAGTTTCTGCAGCAACTTGTTGACTCGAAAACTAGAGGGCAACTGTTATAGGAATTTTCGTTGTTGTTGTTGAGTTGGCATCCACGTTAGCATCAAGTTGGTACTTTTTCCACATCACACTTGAACTGACCTGGCCAGCACCCTGTCGAGCTAGCATGGTAGCCAGCCTACTGAGCTGGCTCGGTAACCAGCTTTCCTAGCTGGTCTAGCAGCCAGCCTCTTCGCTTGGCTCGACCACCATGGTGTCAGCGTAGTGCCATTCTAGACATGTCGAACTACCTCAGTCTTAAGTGTATACTGAGCTGGGCTCAATGTCGTGACAATACCGATGTCCATCTTTAAGAATAACATAAAACAACTCTTAAGACTTGGTGTAAACTGAGGTGTGAAACCATTAAATTAAGCTGTGATTAAGTAAGCTACAACAAAGTCAGCTATGCCGAGCTACGACACTCTCAAGTACCAAGCTCAATCTATCTCGTGTGTTATTACAAGATTCCTTGTAATGCGCTATTAAAAGGACCCATGCTTTGTGGAGTTAATGTCTTATATCCAAATATGTAATTTTGTTTTACTCAGACGATTGTAAAAGGTATGATATTCTCTCCTTGAAAATATGACTTGTTGGTTGGATCCTCATATCCAAGTTTTCACAAGGTATCATTATAAATACCCCCCATTTACACCTTTCAAAGGTACACACCCATTATTACATTGCCGGATTACTCACTCACAAAGATCTGACTTAAACATCAGAGTGTAATTGGGGGAATAACTCCAGACCTCTAAATGCATTCTCTTTTGCCTGTTAGCTTTTCCCTACAGACATTCCTAGCTTCGACGCTAACTCTTCCCTTCCAAGTTGGACCAAATTTGATGCCAGCTCATCCTACTGAGCTGGACTTGTTTACGTAGTATGGCATTGACCGCTGACCTAATTTTTAGCGTTAACAAAAACTATCTTAATCAAGAAAATAGAGATTCCCTCTTCTTTTACCCATCCCAGTCAATTTTTCATGTGAGTGTCCTTTTATAACACAAGTATCATGAGAAAAGGTGAGGGAGTAAGGCAATGTTCTTGTAAAAGAGCTAACTAATAACAAGTTAAATTTGAAGCATGGCACATATAAAACATTATGCAGCTTGACATGTTTAGATAGAACAATTGTTCTAGTCCTAGCAATGGGCATTGAGATACCATTTGGTAATGTAACTCTGGCATTTTGAATAGGCTTAGAAGTATCAAACATAGATAAAAAAAACAACAAACATGATGTATAGCTCCAATGTCTATAATCTAGGCAAAATAAGGGATAATAAAATCATTACCAGCAAAATTGGAAACTAAAGATCCACTTTGTGAAATCTCTGAAGAAGAATTAGCAGTAGGTGATCCAAGCTAGTTAGTCAAAATCTATATAAGCTGTTGACATTGCTGTTGTAAGAGAATTCATATTATTTTCCTCTGAATTGTTAGATTATGCAAATTCAGCCTGGTTTGCCGCTGGATTAGATCCCTGACTTTTGTTCTTAAACTTGCAGCCTAGTGGATAAAAAATGAGCTTGTAACATTTTTCCTTTGAATTCCCTGTCATGCCACAATGAGTACACAAAACCTTGTTTCTCCTAGTTTTGGAACTTCTTAAACTACTTGAAGGAGAGCATAAGAATTTGAACAGAAAGTCATTGGTTCTAAAGCAGACAAAGAAGATATTGATCCACTATTCCTCTGCCTTTCCTCTTGAACAACAAGAGAAAAAACTTTGCTGATCGTAGGAAAAGGATCCATCATAATACTTGAGCTCGAATATGTGCATAGGACTCATTCAAACCCATCAAAAATTTCATCACATATTCACGATGCTGATAATCTGCCTAGATTCACAACCCATCACAATGAAAAACAAGAATTGGTTTAAATTCCTTCAACTCATCCCATAAGATCTTCAATTTAGTGTAATAACCACTAACATCTAATGATCCTTGGTGGGGACCTATTAATTGCTTCTTGATCTAAAAAAATCCTAGGGTCATTACCTTAACTAAAACGATCACATAGATCCTTCCAAATCTAAATGGATGAATCCAAATACAATAAGACATTATGTTATATCTCTAGCTACAACATTGATAATCCACTAAAAGATCATATTATTGCACCTACACCAAACATTCAACAATAGATCATTGGAGTTAGGTCGACTAGGAATCATACCATCAACAAATCCAACTTTGTTATTCATTGTGAGTGCCATCAACATTGCTCTTCGCCAAGTATGATAGTTTTCTCCAGTCAATGTATGCGAAACAATGATAAGACCTGGATGATCCTCACTATGCAGAAATTAAGGGCTACTCAAGTCATCCATTGCAACGATCTCGCCAATTGCATGTAGATTCTCTTGTGTCCACCAATTGTTGGCTCCTCCACCTCATGCCATTGATGAGCCTAATCAAATCTAGGAGCTGGAAGAAACTTGAAAAATATCAGATAAACAGAGAAGCAATAGATCGCACTGATACCATATTACAAATAGAGCATCAAGAGAGAAAAGAGAAGAAAGTAAGAAAAGAAACTATATGTATATTGTATTTAATGAATCGAGTAGTACAGAACCAACTTTTATATACAAATTGTGATTAACTTTCCTTATTAGCAACAAAACAAACTTAACCAACTAACAGTTGCCACAGTTCACTAATAATAGAAAGACTACAATACCCTTGTAACCAACTTGTTTCTATCTTAATAAGTGGAAGGGGGATAAATTTTCTATATATGAAAAAGTTAAGAGATGTTTTGGAATTACTTTTGAGTATCTTCTTCTTCTTCTTTAAAATAAATGAATTGCAATTTCAGCAAACTTGTTTCCCCATAAAGAGTCAATGCAGTGGTTGAGTTTTGGGTACATCCAAATAGGTTTCTCGGGTGCGCTTGTTGAAGGAAAATTCCCCTATAAAGATCTCAGTATACATCAAATCCCTAAGATCGTCAATTGACTTCAGTGATTTTCTATATAGATTGGACTTAAGGTTTTCGCAATAGGTGACATATATTTTAATATGTCTTATTTTCAATCCCTTGTAATCGTACTTTTGTACGCATCTAATTATTATTAATGCAATAGAATTTCCTTTATGTAAAAAAATAAATAAATAAATAAAATAAAAAAATAGTGTCAAAATATAGGTTACTCAAATATCATTATCTAAGAAATTAATAACATCAAAGTGGAAGTAAATAAATGGAACCACAATAAATCATGATTTCAATTGCTTTGATTTAGTTTATTTTACCTAATTACTGTTTTAAAAAAAAAATTGAACGACTTTATGCCGTAAGATGACAAACCAGTTAAAAAATATATATACATGAGTTGTCCAATATTTTCTAATAAAAAGAAAAAAGAAAGGGAAAAGGACGCCAACAATATATATACTTAAAAAAGGGGCTCTCAGTTGAAAGGAAAAAGAACATTAATGTTTCATTTTCATTGGTGCCATATTCGGTTGTAAATCTGATTTTTCTTAGTTCACAAGCAAAAATTTTGAACAAGCAATTTGCCGTTCTTGGTAAGCTTTAGAGTAGTACTAATTCAAAAGAAACATAAAACAAATGAATAAAGAATAAATTAAGAGAAGATTAATATAAACAGAAAATAAAGAATATTTTTTGGGTCAAAATCTCAAAACTTGACCTTGATCTATACGTTTGCCGAGTCATAACCCATTTCCTTAACCCTGCCCGCAACATGTCATAATCATAAGAAGACCTAATCACAGCCGTCAAATACTGGCTTATCCAACGGTTGTAAGCCATGATCATGTTTCCTGACGTGCAAAGGTAATTACCACTCTCATCCGTTCGATGTAATTACCAAATGATCTTACGGCTAATTATGTGATTTAAGCTGGGAATAACTTAAAAATTCCAATAAAAACTGTGTCTTTCCGCCCACCTTCACAAAACCAAGATGAACTTTCTCTCTTTCTATCCCACGTACCCAAAAAAACACGCTTAATAACAGGAAAAAACACATATAACAAGAAAACCAACCAAAGGAGAAACATATAAAAGAGCCGTAAAATAAGAAAAGAAATCTCAGAAACACATATTTCTTTTCCAATGGAAGAATCGATTTATCCACACAAAACCCATTTGCAAGAAGAATTGACCGACTCAGAAATGGCCGCAGCAAAGCAGCTTATGCAGCTCAGCGAAGAAGAAAACAAGGAAACAGATGATGAAGAAGTGGATCAGAAAGTTACTAGTGGTTATATATGGGCTAAAATCGAAGAGATTTTCGGGAAACACGAGGTTTTTGATCCACCCAAGAAGAGAAAATTTCGGTCTATTGCAAGCATCTATAAGCAAACGGAACCCAGAAAGATATCGTTGAAGAAAAGGAAAACCCAAATCGGTGTTTCTAGGTAGGAATATTAATGCTAATTTTAGTTGTTTTTTTTTTCTTTCTTTCTTTCTTTTAATTAGTTTGAAGAGATTTCTGATATTGAAATTAATTAACTGTTTACTAGTAATATTGAACTAATTTATATGATTTTATAGTCTAATAGATAAACTGGTTGTTTTATTTTTCTTACGAAATTATGTTTCAGTTGGAATGATCATCATTCTTCTCTCTATTACAATTATGTTTCAGTTGTTTCGTAGTAGGTGAACATATTCTTCTTCGTTGGAATTCTCTGAAAAAATTTCAAACTTTGGATGTTTTTATTCATAGGCTTGTGTCCTTGAAAAATGGGATAGAACAACTACAAGTGATTTTTCTTTTTTCTTTTTTAAGGGAAAACTATATCATTAAACCAAACACAAACCACAACCCTCCAACA
>WUAT03290328.1:0-10919 GCA_010015005.3 Ulmus americana | reverse complement strand
CTCCAATTACGTTATTTTCTCCCAAAACATCTCATTTTTGTTCTTTTGGCTATTTGAGACCTAAAATGATAAAAAGATTGATTATTAGCATTTAATTACTCCTAAACTAATAAAATATCAAGTTAAAACATATATAATAAGTCGTGTTAAAGAGACTTATCACTAACATATACAAGGGTTGCGGCACTTCTGATTCCATGCCGCAGCCCATGCGTTCCTGCCCTTTCAAATATTGGCTCACCAATATCCGAGCCGCGGCATGCCAAATACCATGCCGTGTCCTGGCACTTCCTGCTTGAACGAAGGAGCTAAATTGTACATGGGCCGCAACACGTCTTATTCCATTCTGCGACACATCCTTCCATGCCTTTTAAAACATTTCCTCAGCAATAGCCGCACTGTGGCACCTCTAATTTCCTGCCATGGCAGGGGTGGCCCTACACTATCTACTATTGGATTAGCCACATCCACACAGCGGCATGTATCATATCATGCCGCAGCACGAACGTCTCTGCCCTTACGCCAGCCCGAGCGTACAAATGGCATTTCCTTACCCTTTTGAGGGACGATATGGTTGTATTCCACCCTATGCAATGGTCCCCTGAGGAAAATTGAAGGAAACATTGACAAAGGCATTACAAGTTGGATCAAGGTGTCCATATTCTTATATTTTAAAGATTCTTCATGTTTTCCGATTTGTGGATACAATTCTTATAAAGAGTTGTTAGATTCTAATACCAAAATATTAGTTTTAATGCAGCATGGTTTAGGTTGATCAAGACGCTATGTGCTACACTTGAATAACTACACAGCTAAAATCAAGGACCACATAGAACCATCTTTCAAAAAAAAAACTACAACCCCTGTTTTAAAAAAAAAAAAAACTCTAGTGTTGGTATTACGTTTGAAATAACGGAATAAATTTGCACAAAATTTGTTAGTCATAGATTTTGCATGTACTCATATTTTCACAATATTTGTCACCAAAAAACCACAAATGCCATATTGTTCCAACATTAACAATAGAAAAATAAATAAATAAATTACTCAACATTACATTATAGAAACTCAATCTTTACAGCACCTACTCATTCATCTCCTCACCCCTGCCATAGTTTTCCTCAGTCGGAGCACCACTCGAGTATGAAAACTCGGAACTCAGATATGTAGGAAATAGCTGAAATTGTATCATGTCTATACCCAAGCTCGATACCTGCATACGGGACATTTGCCCTATGCACTCAAGATATGCCGATTGGTACACTGCTTGCTGCCCAAACCAATCATGTTGCTGCCTCATAAACTGTCACTGATCATCTAAGGTTTGCCTAATGCCTGACACTTATTCTTCTGCTCTTCCCATTCTCTCTTCCATTGTCAATCAATGTGAAGTTGAGGAAGAAGGAAGAGCAGTAGACGCCTGGTCTCTATGTGATTCGACATTCCGCTTTCTACTAGTTAACGAGTGATAGAAATGGGGGTTCAAGACCGGTTTGGGTTGGATCAACTTCTACCCACTTGCATAACGCACTAGCGCACTAGCGCACAAAGCGTAATTAGCGAAGGGAAAGAGAACCCACAATTTGCAAGCTTCGTTCAATGGACTATGAAGGAGTAAATGATGGAATCGACATTCAGCCACATAGTATTCAATATGGCATAGAGTAAAATAGCCCTCTTTTTAGAGACGTCACTTACATGGGTGCTTGGCATCAATCTAGCAAGCACAAAGTAGTGTCATACTCTAAATCATCAGTAAGGTATTTACTAGGAAATGACCAATACTCACCATTGTGCATCCTCCACTTCGCACCTGAGCTTGGCTTTGTCAACATTGAGATCACTTTTTCGTAATCAGCTTCCCCTTCTAATGTCCTATAGGCACTGTCATCCACTTCAGCAAGTCGATAAAAAGTATTTATGGTTGACGGGTCAAACTTCACTGTCCTCCCCCTTATTGTGGCCTTATCATTTTTTTGCTCAAATGCATTTGCGTAAAACTCTCGTACTACACAGTCCATGGCAACAAGATATTCTTTAATGAAACTATCCCAACCAATTTTTTCAATGTAACCAACAATTGCTAGTATGCCATAGTCACTGAAGTCTATTCCCCTTTCCAAGATACAATTCCTAACAACAACATTTAGTGCCTTTTCATATCGTTTGGCTATCTCGGCACTAACAAATCGTTACAAATAATAACTAGCTCCTCTTTTTTCATTGCTTTTCCTTTTAGGAGCCATTCAGAGCAAATTGAAAACCGCTAACGAATCCTCACCTAAACAAGGGCAACCAATGCAAACATTAACATGCATTAAAAGCGAAATACATGTACTTACCATTGCACCGTCAACAACTACAGCATCACTCAAAATATTCATGCATACGTGATCGGAAAGAAGTAAGGAATGAGTATATTAGATTACTTCATAAACATAACAAAGCAATGGATGCAAGATTATATCCACATACCCTATGAGTTGAAAACGATAAAGAAAACCTTATACATTTAGATGCCATGAAAAAAACAATATACATGCTTCAATCATTGTTTTCAAGTAAGATAATGTTAATTCATGTTGTAAACTCAAAAATATAGGACTCTATCAAAACGTTGCTGTGTAGTATAAATGTAAAGGACAAAAAAATTGAGTGTTGGGTGTATTTGACAACCTCCACACAATCAGGGAGGATAATTATAAACAAAATACACAAATAATATCAAAACAGTTAAAAAAATCAGAAGAAGGAAGAACGATTCGTCACCAGAACAGAGTGTTTTAATCCTTGGTAGGATCAAGTTTTTGAGTGCGAAATGGAGTACCTGTGTGCGACCTTGTTGGGGGGTGTTGCAGATCTGAATGAATGCTTAGAGAGAGAGAGTGGTAGGGAAGTGGATAGTGCGAGAGGGGGTTTGGAAGTAGTGATGACTTAAAACAATTTTGATTTTTAAATGTTAGGGTTTTTTGCCACGTTGGTCGTAGCATAGGTTTAGACAGGCCGCGGCATGAATCTTACTGAACCAGTTTCCTATATCCACATCCCTATTTGAGCTGCAACGCGGAATATAACATGCCGCGGCCATCTAGTCGCTGAATGATTAGTTACGCTAGTCACATAACATTAATCGTGCCACGGCGTGCTCGTACCTAAACTTCCATTGTTGACAGTGGAAAATTTTATTTTCCTGTCTCCTATTCCAATATTCACTGATAAACATAGATTTATAAATGATCCTATAATTAATATGAACGAGTACGTGGTGAACGAAATAATTAACTCATATATTATTCAATAACTGTACATGGTACCCTAAATTCAATTATGCACACTTATGTCACTCGTCGTCACTATCATACATCTCGGCCCATTTTTGGACCCTATGATAATAAAGTTGAACACATGTGTTGAATCTCATTATGTCCATCTGCTCTTGAACACACTTGTGGATATCCAATCCCTTCGTCAAGAGGAATTCAATGAATTTGATCATAAAAAAAATCGCAATCCGAGCTGGACTGTTAGGGGCACGTCTTTCGGGTATATCTTATATTGAACCTCGGTGCCTGAACTTTGTAAGTTTCAATCTCACTTCAAAGAAATTCACAGACTCCAACGCATGTGGCAGCATGGCGGCAACTGGTCGCACAACACTTAACCTATCCTCCTTTCGCTGGGGGGAATACAATGAATCGTACACCTGTATTTGCCATTCCTCCAAACGTATAGCGGCCAAGAACTAGTGTGCATTCAGTTGATTTATAAGCAGGTAAATGGTGTTCACATTGTGACACCGCTTACTGTGACGAAGCTCCAACATCAAAAACTTGATTATCCTAGAATCTGTTTCCCATTTTTCCACGACTGCAGTTTTTTTTTATTAGTGTGTCACCGAAAGTTACATTATCATCAAAGTGACATGGCAAGTACTTTTGCTTTTGCCTAATGTAATATAGGATCACGTTGATCTCCTAAAGATATTAAAAAAAGTGTCAACAATAGTAATGTAACCAAACTTATTTACAATATGCGACACACGTGCAACTTATTCAAAGGGAAGAATACAAACCTCATCCATGAGCCACGAATCGGGTGTCCTCATACGATGCCACCAGTCGAACATGTCCACACGGCACACCGTGTAATCCATGTGCTCATCAATAGGCAAGACACGTGGGTTTGATCTATCACTATCAAACATTTATTAGGTAATAAATAAATACAAACATCGATCAAACTGTAAAAATACGAGCATACTTACGGAGCAAAAGTACGTGCGTGATGGTTGTACCATCCCAGAAAGTGGTCACAGTCCGCATTGTTTGGGTGTTCGAAGGGATCGAGGGCAAGAATTGGTTGGTAAGTGTTTTTACACAGCCAATGCAATATCTGACTAGTAGACGTCTGTGGCCTCTTACCTTTGCCCTTTGGTGTCCACAGAGACCCAACGTACTTACGGTTGGGTTTTGTTGGCCTCCGTGCTTCCCCCTCTTATACATTGGTGGACGATATAATCATTAGACTTAGGTCGTCGAGATTGACCTCACTGCCATGAAAACATTCAACATTACCGAACAATGTAATTGGTAGACCACCATTCCTGTAGGGAAATATTACGTCCTTCTTATTAAAAAAATCCACAAGTACTTATCATGGCGATGACGTTCTTCGAAGGACCTAGATTTCACTTCAAACTCACATTATACTAGAGTTTGGTAAACCACGATTACTTGTTCACGAGTTTCATGTTCCCTTGTCATCTCGATGTGTTGTAAATAAGCACAAAGAATCGTACATGACATTATCACAAGTGTATGACAGGAGAACAAAAAAAACAATATGTGTATTAAATCAGAGTTAGAATATGTTAAAAGTCTTGCGCCACTATAAGAGTAAATTGGTCACCAGGCGATCCGAATGGAACATGCAGCAATGGAAAAGGCCCCTGGCTCGAGTAACTCCGTAGGAGCTCAAGAAGGGCTTCAATCTGCTAGGCCTGTGTCGCTATCTTCCTGTCTTGGTCATCAATACACCACCCCTGTTTGGCCATCTTTCGCTCAATTATTTTCTTCTCCTCACCGACAGAAGCGAGGAGACGGGTTAGAAATCCCCGCATGTTGTCCATCTCTTTCTCTAGGCACCTTATCCTCTCAAGCACCTGTGGTTTAGATGCGCAAGGGATGAACATAATCCATCACAATACATTTCATCAACATTAATTCAAAAATAGTAGATGGAGGAAAAATATCTACCATTTTCGAAGACAGGTTCTTTGACCTCGTTGGTCGAGAAGCGGGTATAGACTTCTCCTCGATTAGACTGTCAACAACAGCCACTATCTTGTTTGACAGACCGGCGAAGTTTGGATGACTGGCTTAGTAAACATGCAATGACTAATATGTTTAATTACAAATAGGCTTCATGTCCCCCACTTTCTTATAAATTACCTTTTCGTTGTCCGCATTTATGGCGGATTGAATCTCTCCCAATACTTTTGTCAAGGTACCCATAAGGTTGACCTGTACATACTTCCAGTCTTGCTGGGGAATAATGTAATCCCCTTCCTGATCAATAGAAAATAATGAGTTTACATGATAACCAATAAATTAAATTCCATAGAAAGAATGCAAAGTAATCATTACTTTCAACGGCAAAATTCCGCATAACTCGTCAAATTCGTCTTCCCTTTCTCTGTTTATGGTGCAGCTGATCATATCTGCCTTTTGTTTCGATCTTTTCTTCGAAAAAGATGCAAGACTTGGCACATTAGTAGGAACACAGGCAGGGGAGTTGGTTTTGGTCAAACTTCGTAATAACCTTCTTCCTGTTGGAGTGTGAGCCATCTCGGAAACCATTTTTCCACTAAAAGGGAAACACAACAAATATCAAAATATAACTACACTTTACAAAATATCAACACTATCATTAAGAATAAAACTCCCATGAAAATTACTCGAACAAAAAAAAAATCTCATCCACTTTGGAAAACGAAAGGCTAAGCAAAGCATGTAACTAACATCGTTTATGTATCTTCCTTTCAATCAGATCATTTCCTAAAATAGACTAAAAAAATAGAAATGGCCTAAGGATAATGAAAACCAAACTCATAAAACGCAGGGCTAACGTAGACATAGAAGTTATATATATGTGTTACCCGTAGAAGTTCTATAAATTATGGATCGAAGTTATATGGGCAACACATAGAAGATCTAAGGCTAATGCATAGAACTTCTATGGGTGACCCATAGAACTTCTATGTGTTGGTCATATAACTTCTATGTGTGACCCATAAACATTCTATTTGTTGGCCATAGAACTTCCCAAACAATATAGCTATAATCTTGTCATAATACTTTATTTAATACATCCACCATTCAGGAAACAAACATTTTAACCAATGCAATTTGTCAAAGAAGTAGTCAACAGAGTAATTTACAAAAATACACTACAAAAATGAAGATGGTCGCTACTAAACCTAAACAAAACCATCGTTCAATTCCACTTCTAATGGCAAAATACCATAATTTGAAGTTCAATACATAATGCACATGGAACCTTGAACTTATATGGCAATAGAACGTATATGGCCAACCCATAGAAGTTCTATGACTTACACATAGAAGTTCTATGGGTCACCCATAGAACCTCTATTTGGTAGCCATAGAACTTATTTGTGTAATCCATAGACGTCCTACTTGTTGGCCAAAGAACTTTCCAAGCAACATAGCGTTCAAATTCTCTCAACTATGGATTAGAAACATCCACCATTCGAAAACAAAAAATTTAACCAATGCAACCTCTCAATGGCGTTTTCAATCTAGTATTTTCCCAAATAAAATTAAAGCGAACAAGTCCCAAAGAAACCAAAACCAAAGCTTAACTCAAATCCCCTTTTAATGGGAAAATGCTATAATTCGAAGTTCAGTAGATAATGCACATAGAACCGTGAACTTAATGAGAAAGAAATAACGTCTATGGGTCACACATGGAAGTTCTATGGCTAACACACAGAAGTTCTATGGGTGACCCATAGAACTTCTATGTGTGACCCATAGACATTCTATTTGTTGGCCAGATAACTTCCCAAAATATTTAGCCTTCAACTTCTCACAAGAATTTAAAAAAATAAAAAAAAAAAAACAAAAAAAAAACATCCATCCTTTGAAAAACAATCGAATTAACTAATGTAATTTCTCAATGTCATTTTTCAATCAAGTGTTTCCCCAATAAACACTATACAAACAAATATGGTCGCAACAAAACCGAAACCGAACCACAACTCAATTCACCTTATAATGGCAAAATACCATAATGCGAAGTTCACTAGGTAACGCACATAGAACCTTGATCTTCAATGAGTCAATACAAAATCTATGTGTGAGCCATACAATTCCAAAATAAAAAACCTATCAAATTCTTACGAATACAACAATTAGCGATGGGGTTTGAATTCAACAAAAACAAATGCACACTAAAATGACCCAAAAAATATAGTCTTACTAAGAAACAAGATAAAAAATTAAAAAAAAATTAAAAAAAAAAAAAAAACATTACCATCATCTATTTCAATTGTAACATTCACAATAGCTTTTTCATAATCAAAACTTTTCCACTGAATATTATATTTTTTTCCAAATACAAAACCATAAAATATTAAAACAAAATACCCACTAAAACCTAAAATCGAAAAATCAAAAAATAAATAAATCTCATCCATCAAATTTACAAATGAAGCAACTAATCCATGGGAAGCAAGAAGAAATACGTACAAGGAACTAGAAAATGGGTACGGAGGAAATGTGTTATCTGGGATACTGCTTTAGTTAGGCCGCAGCACTGTCACGGAAACAGGCAGAAGGTCGACGGTGCAATGACAATCAACGAAAGGCGGCAGGTCAGCATGGAGCCGGTAATGGTTTTGGCGGCTGATGTGGCCGAAGAGAGAAGACAGAAGATACAAGAGGAAAGAGAGGGAAATGAGTTCTATGGGGAAATATGGGTTTGAATTTTTTTTTTTAATATATGAATTGTTTTTTTTTTTTTTTTTTTTTTTGGGTTTTGCAAAATTCATAATACAGCCAATGGAGTGTTGCAGCATGTTTTAATCATGTCGCAGCTCGAGATGTAGTGTGGCGTATGTTGCTCTTCAGGGATTCTCATGCCGCAGCATATGTGTAGTCATGCCGCGGCTCATCGTTCATTGTCTCGAATTTGGACAGCCAGTGGAAGTGGTGCCGCAACATGTAGTAAATCATGCCGTGACACGTTTCTGTCTGTCATCAAAATCACTTGTTTGTATTATTGGTGGTGTATCACTTGTTTGTGTTGTTGGTGGTGTCTAGTGTTTTGCATTCATTAAAAACTTCAAAATTTCCCAAAACCAGTCTTGAAGATTAGCATCACAATCACGAATAAAAATACAACTAATTCCATAATTTATTCCAACTCGTCTCATTAAATGATTTAGAAGGAAATTTTGTACGTGTAATGTGGTAGAAAATATTGGTGGTGTCTAGTGACTCCCACGATCATTAAAAACTTCAAAATTTCCCAAAACGAACGTTGTAAATTAGCATCAGAATCATGAGAAACAAGAATCGAATGTGGTAGTGTTCGGTATGTGATTGCCTTTGTTCTTCTCTGTAACTTGTTCTCTTATTGAGAAAAACTAAAATAAATGAGCTGTGCAAGGCAATTAGAAATCAAGAGAGGAAAATAAAAAGAAAATCATATCCCATCATAAAATAGCAATACTACTGAATGGGGAGCATGATTTGCAACTCATAACTTTATATTCATTTACAAACAAAAAAAATCAAAAAGGGAGAAATTTTGCACCCTAACGCATAGAAGTTCTATGGGGTATGCATACAAGTTCTATGAGTGACTCATAGAACTTCTTGGTGTAACCCATATAAGTTCTATGCATTCCCCATTGAACTTCTACAATTATGTTAGAAGAAAATGGATTGATACCCGTATTGTCACCCTTTTAGTATACCACATTGAGCACATTTGCTAGTAATTCACGTGGAGACCTAATTTCCACTGAAAGACTTGCAAATGTGGTCATTGTGATTTACTGAAAGGGCACAACCCAGGTATCTATTCATTTTACTTTCACACATTTGTAGTTCTTCATAGTTGGGTAGACGAACTTGGTTGGGGGCATTTTTTATGGCAATGTCCCTCCTCCCCGCAGTTTGTAATGACTTCGCCTATTCCTACAAAAAAAAAATTAATTATAACAACATTTAAATTGGCAACCCATATAAGTTGTACACATTATAACTTCTCAACAAAACCCTATTTTCTCATATAAATTTTCCCTCACAAAAGCAGAACAAGTGAACTAGAAGGTCATCAGTAGTAGCAGCCCAGCTAATAGCTGTTATAGCTCCAAAAACAGCGGCATACAATTAGCACTCTGATTCAATTCAATTCAAAAGATTAAGAAAACTATCTATCTTAAAAACTCAAAAAGCAAAGCAAAACATAATTATCTATCTACTTTTTAATCAATTGACCGCAAAGCAAACCCAATACCAAAATCATATAACTTATATGGCCAACACATACAAGTTCTATGGGTCACCCATAGAACCTCTACGAGTTCATTTTTACTTATAAAAATGAATATAATATTTATTATAATACTTTTCCCAAAGAAACATAATTTTGTTTCATGTTAATGGTAACGGAGAATATTGCAGTGAAAAAAATTGGTAAAGGAGAATATTCGTTCGTGAATTAAGTTTTTAAAAAAATATATAAGCACACAATTGAACATATTTTCCAGTTTTCTTTTTCTTCAAGTTCAGTTAAACTTTAAAACAACATCACACAATTATAATTCACCTAAAAAAAAACAAGAGTAGATGGAATTGTAAATTGACAGGGGTAAGAATAATAAACATATATTCATGTTATGCAGGAAGTTGCTATAACTAAAGCTTGCAATTAAATCAAACAACATCAACATCCAGTGATTTCAAACACTGAAACTTAATCAAAAGAAAAGCTATATAAGCAGTAAACTACTCAATCCACAAAAATAAAAAGGTATTCTCCCAACAGGAGTGAGCCGTCCACTATTGTTTAATATTTAGAGAGAGATGAACAACAATTCAAACACATAACAGAACCAATATATAAAAAAAAAAATTAAGTTTCTATGCTCCACCCATAGTCTAGGACACCAAACAAAAAAATGAAATGCATTGCAAAATCAGACCAAGAGCAAAGTAAACTAATCAGGCTAAGAACAATATTTTCACTCACTAATTTCTATGCATAACCCATAGAACTTCTACAATTATGTCAAAAGAAAATGGATTGATACCCGAGTTGTCACCCTCTCAGTATACCACATTGAGCACATTTGCTAGTAATTCACATGGAGACGGAATTTCCACTGAAAGACTTGCAAATGTGGTCATTGTGGTTTATTGAAAGGGCACAACCCGGGTATCCATCCATTTTCCTTTCACACATTTGTAGTTCTTCACAGTTGGATAGCTGGTCTTGGTTGGGGCACTTTCTCTGGTACTGTCCCTCCTCCCAGCAGTTTGTAATGACTTCGCCCATTCCTACAAAAAAAAATTTAATTAAAACAACATTTAAATTGTCAACCCATATAAGTTGTACACGTTATATCAAATTTCCCTTACAAAAACAGAACAATAACAAGTTTAACTTTCAAAAATCAGACAATGATACTGAAGTTCTATGGGTAAGCCATAGAATTTCTATGTCTTACCCATACTATTAGAATTTGTGCCTTAGGTTTAGATACATTTGATGTATTCACAACATTCTGATTATGTAATAAAGGTTTTCTATTTTGTGGCTATTAAATTGTGTCCTCTTTATGTTCATTTGTTGAATATAAGTAAGTAAACTTGTAGTCCTAAACT
>WUAT03290218.1:0-10919 GCA_010015005.3 Ulmus americana | reverse complement strand
TTTTTTCTTAAAGGAGTAATCACCTCCCGGACAAGCTAGGGGTTGGTTACATGCAGCTTCATTGACACTGTAGAAAATTTCATCAATCATTAATTAAATATATTTTGACATAGTATATGGAAGTAGAAAGTGATGCTTAAGCAATAACAAGATTCGTCATACAAGATAAGAAAAAAGTCACCTTCTCAGGTCACAATTATACCAATTATAGAGTTAGTAAGAATACAGATTGTTGAAGAATTAAAAATTTGCAAACTAACCTCTGAATTTCTTGTAAGTTTAGACCAGCAATCATCTACGTTTAACAAAAACTAAGGTATAAACGAAATGTACATAATGTCAAGTATACATAAACTATGGAGATATGATACCTATATTGACATATACAACCAAAATCTGCCAAGCCTGTTGAGATAAGTGCATCAGCTGTCAATGATATATAAGTACAAGTCAGTACATCTCACAACCTTCAACATAAAATAAATATCGATCAATCTTTAGATGTACAGAGCTAAGTAGCACTTGTTGTATAGGAGCCATATGTGTAAGTTTATCAAACATGCTTAATTAAAGGATGCAACTTATGAGAAAATACCAGATTCTAATAGACAAATTTCAATTGGACATTCCAAGTTAATAACAAGAACAAAAATAATAGTAAGACAAGATCCTTCCTTGTATCAAAAAAGAATCCATATTTGTCACTTAAATGCCAGCCAAGGCATCAATTAAGGACTACACGTTAGGATTAAGATCACCACAGAAATATATCGATCAATATTAAACATAACAAGCATACACTAAACACATATGTAATTGATAAAGTCATTCAGAACAGACCAAGTTACAATTTAAGTTAGACTAAATCGACCAAACAGATAAATGTAAATTTTTTTTTACATAATCAAAGAAAATGAAAAAAAAAAATTGTATACATTTACAGATAGAAAACTTATAGTCTTTTACAAAAAACACAAATTTGGATAAAATGGTGGTTCACTAAGTTATTTGAACGAGAAGGGTGGTTCTTGTTTACATCATTTCTTTAAATTATAGTTATATATAGTTCAGATCTATGTGTTTAAGTATATGATTTTTGCTTTGAAATGTTTATATGATTGATTAGATGTTTTAAGTACTTACATTGTCATGGCCATTACATTCCCTTCTGATATATATTTATGTTAATAAATATTTCACAAGCCTTATCTGTTGTAGTACTCTCTCTCTTTTATCTCTCCAAAGAGTTTATATCCAAATTACTGATAAAAGAAGTATCAGTGGAAGAAAACAGCAAATTAACTAGCTCTAGATCCAAACAAGATAAGTAGCTAATCAAAGTTGTTTAAACTAAGAACAAACTATAGATCTTAGTGTAATCCTACTAGTCTAATTATGATATTACAATTAATTTTTGGATTTAGTATGTTTTTGTCTTAATTGGTTGGTTTTTTAAGAAGTTTTGAAATATGAAAACTAGTTTGTCCAACACTACTAGATCCGAAGAAGAGAATCAACACTTAGAACTATGTATTGCAAGTAATTTCATTCCATTTTTTAAGTAAAAATGTAACACATGTACAACTAGCAATTCTATTCTTACTATTTCAAAGAAACAAATACACAGTTATTTACAGTTACATAGAACCAAAACTTTTAAGTTGAAGCACGACAAGATTTCAACTTCAAGGTGTATCATAATGTCAATAAGTTTAAGGTGTTTCATTGAAATCGAAGATGAAAAGTGCTTCTTACATCATATAAGGACTACATGTTATGATATTAAGATCACCACAGTAATATAACTAGCAAACTTAAACATAACAAGCATAAACTAAACACATGTAACTGATCAAATCATTTAGAACATGTCAAGTTACAATTTAAGTTCCAAACACTAAATCAATATTTTCATAATAGATAAATGTAACCAATTGTTTATATAATCAGAAAAATTGTAAACCATTGTATACATTGCATGTTAGAATATTAAGATCACTACATAAATATACCAAGCAACATTAAACATAACAAGCATACATTAAACATATGTATAACTGATCAAGTCATTAGAACAAACCAAGTTACAATTTAAGTTAGACTAAATCAACCAAACACTAAATTAATATTTTCGTAACAGATTAATGTAAACAATTGTTTACATAATCAGAAAACATGTAAACATTTTCAGTAGTAAATTTACACTTGAAATGTGACAAGTATACATACCTCAGGATGAAAATAAATACGTCGAATGGTTCTTTTCTGTAGTTTGGATACATTCTTTTACTTCTCTCATTTGGATACCATATTCCTGCACAAATAATAATAATAAAAATCAGAAGAAAGAACAATTTTGTTCTCTATTATTATTTTTTAAGTAACCAAAACAAAGAAACATATGCAAAAGAACTGAAGTATCACTACATTGTACACAATTATTTACATTTTTTATAAAACAAATGCAAACAATTGTTTAGATTTTTCGAACCTCTTAATTGCCATTTACAAAAATTTGATTTTAGGTTGAACAACTTCTTTACAGTAGCAGGAATTGTATAATGTTCAAATTGAAAATGTGGTGTTGAGCCATCTGACTCATAACCAAACCAAGAGTCAATACATAAACACAAAAGCTCAAAACTTCAAAAACAAGTAAAAGTGAAACATATTTATGAGCAATTCATCAGCTAAAGTTTGTCCACCATTAGAAGTTGCTAGTTCTAATTTGGCAAACATTGATAACATTAGTCTCACAAATCCTAAAACATTATTCAACTTCCCCTGTTTCAATTAGACAAGCCACCTAAGATGCTAGCATAAGGCAGTTAAAAATAGTGATCACTCCATAATATACCAAAATGTCGAAGTAATTAATGGAAGAAGAAGTCAATATAAGATGCAAAGCTAATGCAGCCATGGATGGATAAAGTCATTAGCAAACATAATGGCTTACCCAAAATCCAAATTAAACCATATCTTAACCTTAATCCACAATTGTTTACAGCTTTTCAGAGAAATACACAAATTTGTTTACATTTTAAGAGAAAATTACACAATTGCTATAGACTAAAAAATGCAACAAACAAATTATGTCTAATATGTATACAAAAACATAAAAACCAAAAAATGCTATAGATAGTAACCCAAAAAACTTAAAACTAACAAGTAGATTATAATCAACATCAAAGAAAACCAAAATTGAATTTAACAACAAAGAAAAGCTTATGAACATAAAAGAACAATAATCATTCTGTAAAATAATCAAATCAAACAGAAAAATACAAATAAAACTAACAATTAGAAAATGCAAATCAAGATTACAAATCAAATTATCAACCAATGCAAAATTAGATGGAAAAGAAATCAAGTTAAATGCACATACAGAAACACAACAAAAGTATGTAAAAACAAAACAAAATTATGCAAAAAAAAAAAAAATCATTACTCTAGGGTTTGGAGTTTACACTTTACCACGAAACTAAACCAAAGCTTCAATGGCGGATTAGGGTTAGAGAGAAAATCAGAGGAGCAGAACGATGAGGAAAATTGGAGGAGGAGAACAACAAACACAAGAAATGTAATGAATCAGTGAGAAGTCATGAAGAATCGGTGAAAGGTCGAGAATAATTGAGTGAGAAGTCAAAGAATCAGTGAGAAGAAGAAGAAGATTTCAGGAGAGAGGAAAGGAAACTAGGAAATGTAATGAACCATACGAGAGCTTGGACAGAACTTGGACCCTTGGAATGAGAGGTAAAAACGTATTTTACTCCAAAAAAAAAGGGGGGGGGGTACAAATGTAATGACTTTTAAAAGGGTGTGCAAATGTAATGGGTTAGGGGAAAAGGGGTATAGGATGTAATTTCCTCAAGGTTACAAGGCTAATAACGAGGCAACAAACAATGGCCCAATTAGAGAAATAAACAACAGCGTATGAAAAAGTAAAATGTTTCCAAAATCCTAATTAATTGGATCAAAATACCACTAAAGAGGAGAAATCGAAGAAGAACATAGGAAGAAATGGCAGGGAGATTGGGCAATGTGGCGTCCAAGATCATGGGCGGAAACAGCGTCGTTAGCCACTTCATCGCGTCCTCTCTTCATCTCCAGGCAGGAATGGGCCTTCTGGTCTGCAAGCACCTCGTCCCCAACAAACCGGTAAGCATGTTATTACCCCAAAAAAACCCTAGACCCTCTTAGTTCACACACACACACACACCAATTACCATTATTTTTGTTCATGTGGTTCTTAATTGAAAGAATTTGATTTGAAAACAATCGAATCCCCATTAAAGTTTTGCTTTTTCTTCGCAATTCAGCTTCCTGTAAACGATGAATTGATTTGGGATAATGGCACTCCGTTCCTCAAGCCCTGTATAGATTGTATTGCCGATACGATTGGAAAGGTATGTACTTTTTAGTTTATGATTTTTCAATTGTTAAATTGGTTAATAGTTTTTCAACTTTCTTAATTTTTGATGGGTTTCTGGATTTTGTACAGTATAAAGCATTGGCTTGGCTATGTGGAGGTTTGAGCTGTTTTGCTAGGTTGGGATATTTGGCTGTGTGGAATGATAAAGCTTCCAAGATACCTTTTATAAGTTTCAAACTCTTATCTTATTCTCAATTTAATTTTTTCTGTTCATTCTAGTAATTGGGATAATGTGGTGATAAAAAATTTACTTGAAAATCGCCTGTCATTGCCTAATAGAGGTTTGAATAAATTTAGTATTTATGTGTTTTTATTTTATTTTATTTGATCATGTTGAATAAGATAGTATGATCAGTAGGTAGTGGGGTGGCAAATGGTACTTTTCGTAGATTGTAGTTATGAACTTATGGTGATCAGTTTCGTTGATATGGTGCAATAGACTTTGACATTGTTATCGGTAAGGGTATTGGCCATTCATAGGAACACTGATTTTTCGTTTTTAATGCAATACCCCACGAGGAGGAAAAATTTATTATAAGAAAGAAAAGTCATAATCTACAAAACTTACAAGGAGTACTACATTGAAAGGGAGCTAAGGGATTTAATTGTATTGGAATGAACTTACGGTTAGTAATGAGCAATATTTTTGTGAGAAGTTCAAACTTAGGAAGCATGATTGGTTCTTTATCACACTCAGTGAAAAGCTAATCATGCTGAACAAGATAACATGATCAGTTGGTAGTGTGGTGGCAATGGCAAATGATATTGCTTTTAGTAGATCCTAGTTATGGTGACCAGTCCTGTTGATATGGTCAAATAGACTATCACAGTACTCTTATTTGAGAATATTTTAATAATAAGGGCATTTGCTTAATGTTTAATAAATATAAATTAAAAGGAATATACTACATGAAGCCATCAATTTGTGCAAATTTATCCAACTATACCACTGAGATTGTTGTCATATTTTGACACATGATAAATCGTTGGAAATATAACAGAACGTACCTTCTAAAGTTACCAAAATCAACTCAAAAAAACGCTTGCAGTGAGCACACGCACTGTCGGAATTTGTGAAAGAGAAATCATGCGCGCTAAGAACTTCTAGCAATTCTTGTGTCAAAATCCAACAATAATAGAAAAATCAAATATTGTCATTTCTAAAAATTACCCATCTGAGAGACATATTTAGATAATCTCTTATGAGCACTTGCTATTAAGGTCCCTTTTTTTAATATTTGTGAAACTATATGTCACTATAAAGATATTTTCCCTTTTTCAACCATTATATAAATTAAACTATATTCTAAAAAAATTAGAAAATCTACCTCCCATATTTGTTCATCTATGTACTCTTCAAGGGGATCGAGGTTGCATCTAACAGTCCCTTCAAACATGGTTGATTCTTGAGGTATAATGCTAAGCCTAGACCTCAAATCACACAACCTAATTGAAGATATGTTGATACCATCTATTGTAATCTGACCTGCAACTGGTTCAACGATACAGAAAAGTGTTTGTATGAGAGTGGATTTGCCACTACCTGTTCTTCCCACAATGTCGGTTTTCATTCCACCCGGAAAAGTACAAGTAAGACCTCTTAAGACCAATGGCATGTGAGGGGCATATCTAACCTACATTACACAAGTATTAGATGTGAAGGATTATGTATGATTTTTCATAGATGAGTAGTAAGTACCTGAAGATCTTGAATTTCAACTTCTCCACATGATTACAAAGAGTGATCCAGGCGGTTTGATTCTATCACAAGAGGTGGCTCACTTGGAATGTGCAGGTATTGAAATATTCTTTCAACTGATATTATCCTGTTCTCTATGTTGTAAGGAAACAATATAACCAAAGCTTGTAATGTGTTTAGATTTAGTCCATATGTAACAGCTAATCCAGCTACCCCTTTATTTGAAAAAAAGAAAAAGAAAAAGAAAATTAGATTGAAAGATCTCTATTTGATTTGCTTTCTAAAAGAGAGAAAAATTGCTTGGATCAATGACACCCTTTGGTAGGGAGATCAAGAAAACTAAAAAGAAGGTAAAAATAAAAGAAAACACAAGGCATCCAAGCAAAAGCATAGCCATTCCCTTAAAGCTGCAGTGTGGAACTTAGGCCGGGAAAATCCATCTATCAGTTTCATGTTTGTTTCTTGGAATCTTGATTCTTGATCAAAGCTCCTTATTGTTGCTGACCCCGAAATTGTTTCTGCAAAATGTTGTATAATTGGAGCTTTGCACACTCCAACTAGTCGTGCTAGTTCCCGCGTTGAGGGGACGTAATATTGCTGCAAAAATAGTACTTTATGATAACCTTCATTGTCACACTTCAATTTTGATTTCATGTAAGTTACATGTGAAATAGCCTGTGCTCTAATATCGACCCATACTGGGCCTAACCCTTATGATTTTATTTTTGAACTTTACCCAAAAGGGCTTATACCAATAGAGGTAAGGTCTCGTACTTTTAAATTGCACATATGACATGTGTATTATGAGGGACAATCTCAACATACCTGATACCAGAGACAAATCAGGATGACTGGGATAAAAATGAAGAAAACTTGCCAAGCAATTTGGGACATTACTGCAATAACTCCTGTGAGCTGGATCATAGTGAAAGCAAACAATCCAACAGCATACCAAATGTTCATGTCAATAGCACTTTGATCGGTTGAAGCCTGCCAAAACGAACCAAAGAAAAAGCTAGATCAACATATGTATTTCCTTCAATATATAGTTATTCATCAAATAGAGCACTAAGTTTAAACTTAAATGTTTTTGTTACTTACTCGATTTAGGATTCTTCCACTTGGAGTGGCATCGAAGAAGGACATGGGAGCACGAAAGATGCATAAATGCATTTGGTTAAAGAGTATTGTTGCTGTTTTATACCCTGCTGTCACAAGAAACATAGATCTTGCAAGAACACAAAATGAACTTCCAATAGCCAAAGCAACATAGACTAATATGAGTTTAGTCCCTCCAACGTTTGGTTCCTCATCTTCTGAAACAGGACTTGCCCAAGCCATCCAATAATTGCTTCCGATTTGAAGAATCTCAAACAAAATTTCTGCCAGCAAAATAAAAGGCACAAGAGCTCCTCCATACGCTTTTGTGAGGTACTGCCAATAGACTTGAAACCCGACTCTGCCTTTCTCTCTTTCTTCTTCTTGAACAAGCTGCCCTTTTGGCTCAACTACACCATCTGTTTCTTCCTTCTTCATAACCTTACTTGTACTAGCCAACTTTTCATCTTTATCACCGTTATGTGTTACTTCATCCGGCTCTGCCTCAACAGCTTTAAGAGTTGACAAAGCTTCCTTATGTGCACCCACAAGTTCCATAAAATCAGTCCCGGAATTGAGAATGTCATTATACTTTCCAGCTTGCGTAATCCTTCCATCTTTCATTACCTTGAAAAGATAATGCATTTTATTTGCCAAATCACAAAGGAAATAAATTTGGTAACATAGAAAGTGGAAAGATAATGCATTTTATTTGCCAAATCACAAAGGATATCCAAATGTGCTTACCAATATGAGATCTGCAGCAGGTAAGAACTCTACTTGATGAGTCAGATACATAACTGTTTTCGAACTCAAAAGACCCAGCAAGCATTCCTGCCAGTCAAATAGCAACTACTAATAAAAAAAAAAAAAGCAGCTCAATTCACACATACTGAAGCTAACTAGGAATGTTGGATTACCTTGAAAAGATGGGATCCAGTATGAGCATCCACAGCACTAAAAGGATCATCAAACAAATAGATATCTGCATCTTGATATAAGGCACGCGCAATTTGTATTCTTTGCTTTTGTCCTCCGCTCAAATTGATTCCCCTCTCCCCTATGACCGTTTGATCACCAAATGAGAGAGTTTCCAAGTCCTTCGTCAACGAACAAGCATGTAGAACTCTTTGATACTTTTCTCTATCCATCTCCTTACCAAACAAGATGTTTTCTTCAATCTTGCCACTCTGTATCCACGGTGACTGAGCAACATAAGCTTTTGTACCACACAACTTAACTGTGCCGGATATCTTAGGAATTTCACCTAAGATACAGGACAGTAAGCTTGATTTGCCCGAGCCAACAGTACCACAAACAGCAACCCTCATACCAGGAAACACTTTAAAACTAATATCTCTTAATATTGGATTTTGAGAAGATGAATTCCAAGAGAAATTCCCATTAGTTATCTCTATAGCTATATCAGAACTACCTCTTGGTAGCTTCTCTATTACATCAGATTGCAAGTCATCAAGCTGAAGAAATGAAGATATTCTATCAAGGGAAACCTTAGTTTGAGCTATCATTGCAATTGTGTCTGGAAGAAAATAGATGGGCTCTTGAAGAATCCTAAATGTTGCAAGTGCCGATAAGATCTTCCCGGATTCAAGTGGAATCCCCATAAACATGCAAGCACCAAAAGTGACCACAGATACAAATGTGGGAGCAACCCAGAAAAGAAATGAGGTTGTAGCCCAAGCATAAACATATCTTTTCAACCAACCTGTCTCGTTTCCCCGAAGCTCAATAATCTTGGATAAGAACTTCATCTCCCATCCTTGCAACTTGAGAATCCTCATGTTCCTTAAGATCTCAGACGTTGCCTTCATCCTATCATCTTTTGACTCCATCAACTTGTTTTGATATTTATCCAATAATTTTGCCACAGGAAAATTTGCCAACATAACTAATATAGTTGCGAAGAATGTTGCAACAAAAGCAAGACCAAGATTCTTGTACAAAACCAATAAGGCCAAAGAAACTTGTAGGATAACCATCCATGGATCATGCATGTACCAACTGAATTGACCAACTCTCTCAGCATCAATTGTCATAAGATTGATAATCTCCCCACTTGTGTGGTCCTGCTTGGACTGACACGAAAGTGTTAAACCCTTCTGATAAATAGTAGAAATCAGTACTGCTCGGAACCTTACTCCAACCTGTTGTGTCCTGAAAAACCACTGCCTTTGCGAGAGGCACTCCACAATCTTCGCAACAAAAAAGGTAGAAACCAAAATGTAGCCCTCATGTTTGAACTCGGGTTGTCCATTAAGGTATTGAACAAAAGTGTCAATAAGAAAAGGGCCAACATAAGAAGCTATTGCATACAAAAATGCAACAAAAGCTGTCAAAAGAATCTCTTTCCAGGCTGATAAGAGTAATGCTTTCACCAACTTAAGTGTGGTTACTTTGCTTATTGCCCCGCAATCTGACTCGAGCCTGTTTCTAAAAGATGGAAAAACTCCATTTGCACTATCATTGACATCAAGTTGAGGAACATCCTCGAGGTCTAAAGTCTTCTTCTTGCCTAGAGCAATTAGAGGACCCATCCAAGAGAAACTAAGAATGCTGAAAATTCCAGCATTGGAATAAGGGGTTAAAGTTTCCTCCCCTTTAGTTTTACTCCTTACTTCATGACCATTTCCTAAGCCAGTATTGCCATTCAAAAGGGGCTCTTCGAGAAGGGAATCATCACCTACTTTCTTCCCACAAAATCCCACAGATAAAAAACAAACTCCAGATAACAGAGACAACATCGGAAACCAAGGATTGAATCGGCATAGAAACATGTCTCTTGTAAAGAACAAAGTCTATAACAAGAGAATAGAAAGAAACAAAAAGGTAGAAACCCCACCAAACTCTCAATAACAAAGGGTACTTAGATTCACCAGAAGGGGTGAACCGGGTATATAAGTACACAGAAACAAGACCCCAAGCTAGTGTTTTAAGAGCTAAATCCAAAAGGGTCACTAACCTTTCCTCAGACAAGCCATTTCTAAACCAAATAAAGTAGTTCAACAAACACAACACTAGATTAAAAGCAGAAACACACAGACAACATATTAAAGATTGTTTATAGTACAAAATTTTGGTGTTCTTAGACCTCTCTTTTTGTCCCTCCTCACGAACCACCTTGAATTTCTCACAAACCCATGAGATTAACAAGGCTAGTAACAAAATCAGATGTGATGATCCGGAAAACCAGTGTATGAAAATGGGTTGAAGGAGGAAACTGTAACTTGGGTACATCATGAATGAGTTATTGACTGAGAAGAAGTTTGACATACCCTTTTTCCATGAAGCAAGATGTTCCAGTTGCAAGGAGCTTTTCAGAAGGAATTTCTGAGAGAACTATATTGGTATATATATTTATTTAGTTGGGAGTTTTTTTTTCGACAAGGATAACTTGCTGCCCGATTCACATGAAAGAGTCAGAAAGTTTGAAGCAAAGTGAGAAAATGCAGTGTTCTATGGCCAAATGTAGTTGTCAAGCTCAGCTCAGTGGAATTTTGAAGCATTGTGGGACAGAACATCCTAAATCAAATCATGGATGAAAATATCCCGATATATCCCGATATATCCAGCGAAATATCCGTTTCGCAAGGGTTGCGATATCGATATCGATATCGATATTTCCATAATTTTAATATAATAATTTTTATTTCTTCTTTTATTTTTTTTGCG
>WUAT03289999.1:0-10921 GCA_010015005.3 Ulmus americana | reverse complement strand
CAACAATAAGTAATTTGGAGATTAAAGGATAATGTAGGTAATAATACCGTTGATTTAATGAAATTAAAAAGTTTTTTAAGGCCCCTCAAATTCTATCTCTTCGTAGGTACATAAAATAAAGTCAAATTCATATGTTTTTCAATTGGTCTAAGCAGTATGGGGACCATGAGAAACCAACTCGATCGATCCCTTCTTATCTTCAAAACCAAAGAATGAGAATTGATTCAAAGATGCTACTTTTTTATCTTGTTCTTTGGTTTGAAGAAGTCTTCTACACCAAAATTCATTTTTTTATTTTTATTTAAGCTACTAAAGTTGATTTAATTTATGCGAATTAAAGTATATTTAATTTATGTGAATACAAATATTTAATTCACATAAATCAAATCAAATATTTAATTCTAAAGTATATTTGATTTATGTGAATTAAATATTTGTATTCTATGCCAGTCATTGGTAGCACTTCCTCCGGAGGAAACAGGGCATCCTCCATGTTTTATTAGAATTGCCTATTTGGTTTACTCATATGGCCTTTTGATTCAATCCAATTAAATTTTGTTTATTTTGGTTGGATGAAAGTCTTACACTATGTCTGGTAAAAAGAAAAGAAAAAGAAAGGAAATTAAAAATTATGGGAAACAAATTTAAAAAAAAGTAATTAGGACAGTAATTCTCTAGCTCATATTGTTTTATTTAGCATTTTTTTTTTTTTTTTACCTATCACTTTTCCACTCTGCCAAACAAAGCCTTAGGGGGACTAGCATTGTTGGTTTGTTTTTTGGTCTGAAAATTTATAATTTTATTGTTTTTGCTTGTAGTTTAGTTTAAAAGCTAGAGTTTCTAGTTTAGTTTAGTTATAGTGCAATTTGTTTTAGCGGCAGTATTTAAAAAGTTATTTTTCTTATAGAATAATGTACATCAGGATCAGGTTTACCAAACATAAGTAGAAATTAAAAATGATCTCATAATCAGTTCCAAGGGTGACGCCAAACCAACAATCTTATAATTACAAGTCGACAGCAAGTCATCGTCGTTCTGCTTTTTTAGTCAATCTCTCTCGCTTCTTTCATGGAAATTTCCAAGAAGCTATTGCACTTTGATTATTATTATATATTTTTTTAGAAGTAGACTCTTCTCCTCGTCACTTTAATTTCATTGGACATTTTACTCTCTCTTATCCTCCTCCTCCTCATCAATGTTAATCAAACTCAGGCCAAACCTGGGTTTATCCATGGCCTCGTATTTTTCCCTCAAACCCTTTACCATATTCTTCTTCATCATCATCACCATCACTACCTTCTTCCTCTCATCTCACTGCCATGGTGCCGATAACTTCACCAACTGCAGTATTCCGTACGATTGTGGCGACATCAAATATGATACTTTCCCTTTCTGGGGAGGTAGCAGACCCCAATTCTGTGGTCTCCAAGGCTTTGATCTTGTGTGCGAGGAAAACCGCCTCCTCATACACATCAACAAAGTAGAGTATCAGATATTGAAACTTAACCAATCTAATGATGAGAACAAGATGACCATTGCGATGTCAAATTCCTGTTCTCCTCCTGAATCTCCAGAAACCACTCTCGATTTCCATCTCTTCGAATTCAACCACAAAGAGTTTACAAACCTCACTTTAATCTACTGTTCTGAGCCATTATGGCAACTCGTGCCTCCCCTAAAAAACTTCTCTTGCGGTTATCAAGGAGTAGTATACTACGCAGACGATAATCAAACGAAGGGATTGCGCCCAAATGTCAGTCAGGCATGCCGTACCGTCCAAATTCCGGTTTCCCGGGATACTCTTGAGAAGATTAAGAGTGGAAAAATTGTTGAAGTTGAGGAAGCTTTGAGGGAAGGGTTTGAGGTTGAGTACCATGCTCCCGGAATGGAACTCTGCGGAGCATGTCTTTTGTCAGGTGGGAGCTGCGGATCCAACACCCAAACAAATAGTTTTGCCTGCTATTGCCGGGACCATCTCGGAGATCAGTATACCTGCAATCCCTATCAGAGTTATTTTATTCCTCCTCATAGTTCTACTTCTCCTCAGAGTTCTGCTTCCCCTTCGACTCATGGTAAGTTTCATCTTTTTTCTCTTCCCAAGTTTCTTTGTTCAATCGCAGTAGTATACTCACTTAAAGGACAAAGGAACACTGTTTCTAAAAGGTATCATCATTCTTTTGCATGGTTTAGCTGCAGGATGTCTTCAATTTTTCTAATTAGTCTTATTATTTACAGTTAACCATGGCAACTTACTATATTAATCATGTCCACTTACAAACATAGACATGATTCATTAAATTAATCTTCAAAGTCCTTATCCAAAATTTACATATTCAATTATGGTCATAAACTAGTAGTAATCACACTTGTCATTAGGTTTTAATTTCCAATATAATAAAATAAAAAATATTCAATTACAATATATTCTTCCACACCGTGGAACTTTGAACTTGATTTCTCTGCTTCAAGGTGACATCTAGTGATATATAATATCAGGTGTTATCTAATTGTCTTTCTCCAAAATAAAGATAAATTTTACCCCTTAGGCGAAAAAAAATTCCAACCTTATTAGTCACCACCTCTTCTGGGTTTGAATTAGTCTAAGCAGTGGAAACGATGAGAATTAAAAGGATCTTTCTCCTCTGTTTGATAAAGTCTATCAAAAATCAGACCTTCTTCCAGCAACTAATATATTCAAAATTCACCAAAACCCGTACGAATAAATATTCATATGTGTATATAATGTACATACACACATCCCATGCCACAATATTGCACTTCCCCTGCATATAAGAGGAAGCTCACTCGTATTTTCCTTTCTTATATACAATTTAATTCATTAGTTTTATAGGAATATATTGCATTTTAATGTGCCCATCTAGCTTACGTACATCGCCCGCCTTTTCTATTCAACTCATTTGATTTTCTGATACGAAAATTATTAAATCTTATTACAAGTCAAATAGCCATCGCTTTGCCTCCCTGTCTTTTCTGTCATTCTCCTCTCTCGTTCTTCCATGGAAACCCAGCCAACTTAGCATTCGTGCAAGTATTTCAATTGCGTGCTATTTGATTATTATAAATTTTTGAAGGAGACCCTTTTCCACGTCTCTTTCATTTCTTTGACATTTCTCTTCTCTTATCATCGATATTGATCGTCAAACTCGGACAATCTCTCTTTTTGTATTCACAATTTCCTTTAGAGCCAAGGCTGGCTACCTGACGAAATGGAACCATTTCTATCTCTAAAACCAATAATCATCTACATCGTCTTCTTCTTCTTCACATCTTTCCTATCCGCTCATGGCCAAGATAACGAGCAGTACAGAGAGTGCGGTAAAAGTCTGTACAGCTGTGGCAGAGTACAAAACCTTTCCTACCCTTTTTGGGGAGAAAACAAAAGGCCCCAATTCTGTGGTCATCCAGACTACGAGCTTCAATGCGTAAACGATGAATACTCAATTTTACGAATCGCCGAGCTAGAGTTTCGTGTAATGGAAGTTAGCCAAGAAAACAATACAATGAGAATGGCAAGGTTGGATTTATGGGACAATCTTTGTTCTCCGAAACCTCTCAACACCACTCTCAATCCAGTTCTTTTTGGAAAGTTTCTTTCCACAGTTGAAAACTTTACTCTGTTCTATAATTGCACAATTCTATATCGAGAACCCTTCTCTATCCCAACTAACTTTTCGTGTCCTGCGATCCAAGACCCTGTTTATTATGCTACGGAGTCTTTACTAGATACAGATTGGCGTTCGGATGTAACCACGTCATGTCGATCAATTCAAGTTCCGGCATTTAAGTCTGCTGTTGATGAGATTAGCCGTGCTGGTGAGGAAGATGAAGAGCAAGTGCTAGAAGCTCTGAAGCAAGGCTTTGAATTGAATTATGTTGATTTTACACTATGTAACCTCTGCCGGGGATCGGGTGGTGATTGTGGTTCTAACATCACCAGCCAGTTCCTCTGCATTTGCCGGGAAGGAATTCGAGATTCAGTTTGTCACGTTCCTGGTATGCGTTTTCCCCCTATTCTCTTTGTTGTTTTAATCTTTTTCATTAGGGAAACTAGTTCCAAACTAGTTTTTCATTTTTGTCTCAATGGTTTTTAGCAATTTAGAGACTTAGGAAAGTTTTCTCCAAAGCCCCAATAGAGAATTAAACTTCATTGAGAGATATTAGTGCTGGGAATGCAAAAAGTGCCACATTGGTTAAAAAATGAATTACACTTTTCAAAATAGCTTTTTGAGATGAAATTGCATGTCCTAATAATTGGGGTTTGCTTTTATAGTTAAATCTGGTGTTATTAATTTCATCAGATCTCATAACTTCAAACTGAGGTCTTTTTAGCCATCTTTGGTGGTAAAATTCTGTTTTTAAGTTAATGTTTAGCTATAATGACTATTTAGTATTCTGTATTTTACGTTAATAATAAAAGGTATTCATGTGTTTGAGAAACGACACTAGAGTACTCTCAAGATCGTTTTTGGGATAATTTGGTACATTGGACCATGTGAAATGACAAAAATATCCTTATCCCTATTTTTCAACTTAATTTTAATATGAGTGAATTAGATATATACGTATCTAAACAACTATATTGGACATATAAATAAATATGGGTACCTTTTGTTATATAAATTAAATTGTTTAGACAGATGAATAGTAAAAACAAAAGTTATTCATAAAAAATAATTCAAAATTTTTTTTGAAATATTTTTATTGATTTATGTTTATTAAGGTACTAAATTGTTCAAAAAATAATTTTAAAGTATTTTAATATCGTTTCTTAAACACAAAGATGTCTTTCGTCATTATGCAAAATACAGGGTACAAAATGGTTATTACCCCTAATTTTTATTTGGTTTAGTTTTAGGTGTGCACACTCTATTGTTGACGGTAGAGAAATTTATACTCGTTGATTCGTTGAATGGTCACGAATCATGACCATCCGATCCTATTGACTTTTAATGCTCATAAGAGTAAGAAATTTATTTCAATGTTTTTAGTCTTGCCACGTCCGCATTGAACATGTCAACGGTCAAAAATCAAGGCCAATTAGTTTGACCAGCCATCCTACCTATAGATTTTTACTTGATCTATATTAGTATATCCATATGACAAAAGATATTTAGGAGGTGGCAAGAATATTCAACACAAGAAAAATAAAATTGAAAAATCTAATAACTTTATATACTCGTCTTATTTTTTGTTTTTGAAAAGTATCTTGTAAACCCAATTGAAAGTAAGTTATATAGGCCAGTCAAAAAAAAAAAAAAAAAAAGGTAAGTTATACGGGTCTGTTTAATTCAGAATTTCAAATTTTAAAATATAATTATGTAGAAATTTATAAACAAACTTATAATAACATATGTTTTAGCTAGTTTTAGTTCTTGTTGCATGTCCTGTTGAGAATTATTTCTCATTTCTATTTTGCTTTTTGTTCAAGTGATTGTCATAATTAATCTAAGGTTGAGTAAAGGAAAAAACAGGATAAAATTTCAATTTTTTTAAAAGCAAAATTCTTTTATGGCCTTCATTAATTCACTTATTAAATGAACAAGATGCTATTTTTTTATTATTTTTTTAATTTTTAAAAAATGCTAACCGCTCCCTAGTGGACCAATTTGAATTTTCTGGTTTCGTTTCTTTACTCATTAATAGCAATTGGGTTTCCAATTTTTAGACCCAATCACTTTGCGTTTTAGAATGGGTAGTTGCAAATGTTGTGTTTCTCTTAAGAAATAGGATACTTTGGGCCCTTAGAAATACGATTGTAGAAAGTACACATAAGAAGAAAAAAAAAATTGTTAGAAAAGGCACGTCATATTGTGAATTTATTCATCATAGTGACGTTTTCATCCTCTTAATTTTCATCCTCTTAATTTTGTATTTTGTCCCTTCACTTTCGGACCACGAGAAAGTACAAATGAAATTTTCTTTGTTTTTCTCTGCCTTTCGGTTCAACCAACCATTAGCTTGCCCACAAAAGGGTCAAGCTCCTCCACTTGATCCTAATTTCTACATGTACCACATGATTTGCCTGGTAGGTACGTTTGTGGAATGGTTCTTCTTTTATTTTTCAATTACTCAAAACCTTTGACTATTATACATAAATTAATATTTGTATTAGCTTCTATATCATTATCATGTCACCATGAAAATAAATATTTTTCACTTTCCTAGTTGTCTAAATCGGTTTGATTGTGATATTATTTAAATCTCTTTCTGAAATTGCGTGAAAATTTACCATTTACCAATATCTTTGGTATTTCAAAATTTCAAAGTTCATGTTTATTTATGAGAATTGAAAAATCACACTAACTTAAGACCAGATAAATTACCAGGAAAATTCCCATTACTATGTTTAGCTGTACTAAAGTCAATAGGTATATTTCAGTTTTTTCCTGGATGATAGCCATGGAACTTTCTTTTGTTCAAGACTTTAGGGCATGTTTCATCTTTTTAGGTAGAGAGTTAGAAGAATGTGAGTCAATATTTTAAGGAGTTACATTAAGAGGGAGAATCGCGGATTGTTTGTCAAACCTTTGGATTGGGGTTTCATTTCTTGTTAATTCATTGGTTCATTGGTGCAAATGTCTTATTTCGTTAATTTGAATTGACACTTTGCCCTTGTATTAATTTTTTTTTATCACTAAATCTCTTTATATTATTGTTTACTAACACTTCAGCTTAAAATTATTCTATAGTTTTGGAGCATTTTTATGTACAAACGTCGGTAAACAGTAAAATAAAGGAATTTAATGACTAAAAAAAATCAATAAGAAAATAAAGTGTCAATCTTAATAAACAAAAGAAGGTATTTGCCCCAATTAACTTAAATCTTTTTCAAAGATAACAAAATCTTTACTTTTGTTTTTCCTATTCCTTTTTGATACCTTTCGCTTTTGCTTGAACCATTATTTTGTCTTTCTCATGCTTTTCAAACTCCACTCATAAACCCAAACAAAACAAACCAAAAATTCAAAGGCAACTTCACCTAACACAGTGCTTTTCTTTATGTGCTTCCTTCAAAGTCTACTCCTGTCTTCTCATCGCTTTCTCTCTTCTTTTTTTTCATCTTCCTCTCAAATGAACATCCAAAGCATCCTTAAACTCAATTACCCTCTCAAAATATGTCTCCTTTTCATCATTCTCACCATCTCTACCCAAAAAACTCTTTCTATTGATCCAAAGTTTGAGGCCTGCGCGCCAAAATCGTGCGGAAATGGCCCAAATATAAGCTACCCTTTTTGGCTCTCTGATCGTCATGACTCCTTTTGTGGCTACCCGAACTTTGAGATTAGCTGCAGCCAGAAAAACCCAGTTCTCACAATTTCCAATGATGATTATATCATCAAAGAAATATTTTACTCAAACTATTCGTTTCTTGTGGCCAATGCTGCTGTTTATGAAGAAAAATGCCCTGTTCCTCTTCACAATTTTAGCCTTGATAGAGCTCCGTTTAGCTTTAGTTCTGATCACATAGATTACTCATTCTATTATAATTGTACCACGGAGCCTTCGGAGTACATGTTTCCATTTCCAGTTGATTGTTACAGCAATGACTCCCACCATTCTTTTGCTGCTTTTCATGAAGAGGAATTGCTGCAGCGCATGAACTATTCGTTTGACTCGTGCCAATCTATAGTTCATGTGCCTGTTCATTTGAATGCCAGTGTTGAGTTCACTAGTTTGATCCACATGGAATATGTGGAAATCTTGAAAATGGGGTTCCTTCTGAATTGGACTGCACAAAGTTGCAGCAGTTGTGAGAGAAGCGGCGGGCGGTGTGGATTTGAAACGAATGAATTCGTTTGTTTTTGTAATGATCGTCCTCATAAGAAAACGTGTGATGATGGTAACTATGATAGACTTTCCATTTTCATATTTTGGTAGCTTTACTTCTATAGAAATGTGTAGACAAAGAATTAGAAATTAGCAATGGAATGAGTTTCAAAAATTGTTTGTCTTTGAATGGTTGGATGAGTTGCTTGTGCACTTCTTTGGTAGCTGTAGAGGTTTAACATGAAAATCTTTTATTTTCTTGATGGAGAAACAATCAAAATGTTGCTACATGTTTATAAGGTAGACACTCACTTTCTTTTCTGTTTCCCTTTTCTCCTTTGCCAAATGCCAATGGCAATCTTGATATGAAATTGAAGCCTGTATTGACCATAGACAATCTTCAGAACTTACAAGAGTACCACTTAATTATGTCCACCGCCTGCTCAGACAAATCTAACCGATTCTTCCTCCTCCTTACGCCTTTCGACATCATATTCTACACTCTGCATTCATTTTAGGAAATAATTTATGCTCTGTTTTGTAGTTACTTCTTGCCCTTAAATATTTGTTTATATGGTTCACTTGCTTGCTTTGTGGAGTACTTTCCTGTAAAATTTCGTATTGATCATTAGTGTTCTAACAGTTCTTCCTTCTCTGATTACCTCTGCAGAAAAAAGAGATTGGGGACTCAAAGTTGGAATGGGTAATACATGGTTCTTATTAGCCCTTCCTTCTCATCTTAAGTATCAATTACAATCATTTAAGAGTCTCCTTTATGCACAGGTATTGCAGGAGCTTGTTTTGCGGTAATAGTAATGTGCATTGTCTTCTTTTTCTATCAACGACACTACAAGAAACGTAATCCTCACTCAGCCTTGTTCTTCCGCAACATCTCCTCTCATCTCTCGTCAGTGAAGGATGTTGAGAAGGAAGGAAGTACATACCCCGGTGTACATGTCTTCACCTACGAAGAACTTGTGGAAGCTACAAATAATTTCGATCCATCCAAAGAACTTGGCGATGGAGGCTTTGGCACAGTCTATTATGGTAAGGACTTGAGCTGAGCTACTTAACATCTTCGTGAGCAAGCTTAATCTTTAGTTTTATAATTTTTTTTTGACACATTTGATGAACTCATACAGGAAAACTCCAAGATGGGCGAGGTGTTGCTGTCAAGCGTCTCTACGAGAACAATTACAGAAGAGTAGAGCAGTTCATAAATGAAGTCGAGATATTAGCTCATGTGCGTCACCCAAATCTTGTCCAACTCTATGGCTGCACCTCCCGCCACAGCCGCGAACTCCTCCTGGTATACGAGTACATTTCCAATGGAACTGTCGCCGATCATCTCCATGGTGAAAAAGCAAAACCGGGTGCACTTCCATGGCCTATAAGATTGAACATCGCCGTAGAAAGTGCCCTTGCGTTGACATATCTCCATGCTTCTGATATCATCCACCGCGATGTGAAAACCAACAATATCCTCCTCGACAACAATTTCAGCGTTAAAGTAGCAGATTTCGGATTGTCCCGTCTCTTTCCCACACATGTCACTCACGTCTCAACAGCTCCACAAGGCACTCCTGGCTATGTTGATCCAGAGTATCACCACTGCTACCAGCTGACGAGCAAGAGTGATGTCTTTAGCTTCGGCGTGGTTCTAGTGGAGCTCATTTCATCCATGCCCGCTGTTGACATCACAAGGCATAGACATGACATTAATTTGTCCACCATGGCTATAAACAGGATCCAAAATCATGTATTGCACGAGATAGTAGACCCGTCTCTCGGGTTTGATTCTGATTCAACGGTGAGAAAGATGATAACTGCAGTGGCGGAATTGGCATTTCAGTGTCTGCAAAATGAGAAGGACATGAGACCGTCTATGATCGATGTGTTGGAAGAACTAAAGGCCATACAGAGTAGGGATTACAGCCCAGAAAAGGCAGAGAAGAAGGATGTTGTGACCGATGAGGCTGTGCTGCTTAAGAACGGTCCGTTGACACTTTCACCGGATTCTGTCACAGCAAATTGGGTTAGCAGAAATACTACACCAAATGCAAGTGGTTAAGTTTTGTTTTCCTCTCATTTAATCTTCCAAGAACATAGTAACTAATGTCATGGAAATGTTATCCACCATATTCTAAAAAGTGGGTGACTTGTTTTCTTTTATTTGCTAAATGTTTGATAAATAGATGTACATATAATGTTATAACTGATGGGAATACACTAAGGTTCATATGCAGAGGGCATTAGGTTCTCCATTAAGTTTTTTTGGTTCTTAACTAGTAAAGATTGTTTTATTTATTGTTATTGATTGTAAATTAGCAATTTGGATATGGTAAAGATGATTTTTATTTTTATTTTTTTAGTAGTGGTAAAGCTAAACTTCACCCATGATAATGGGATTATATGAAATAATTACAGCGCGTTTTTAGGACATCTACATGGATGTAAATTGAGATTCAATTAATTTTTAAATTGAACTTTTTTTTACTTGCTATATCTGTAGAATAACGAAGAAAACTTGACATGGTGATCTGTATTTTTTTGGTAATTTCATATTTAATAAGCCAATCAGGAAACAATGCTTATCAGCCCTTTATATATCACAAACCTAAATGATATACTTACTAGACTCAATGATCTACTGAAGTTCTTTTCTCCTTTTTCCCCCCTTACTCTTTATTGTTGGATAATTAAGTGTTTGTCATGACAAAATAAATACAGAAATTTCGCGAAAAATTCATTAGATAGCTTGGTTCTTGTTCATGAAAAATTGCAAAAAAGCAACCAGGAATGCAAAATGTAAACAAATAGAACACTACTGTAAAAGAAAATACATGTTGGTTGAGCTTTGAACCCCAGCACACAAAATCTACACTATTGTCTAATCCAGAGTCTTCAATATCTTTCAACTATTTTGTCGGAATTTTGAAGAATTACAAATTCCCACACCTAAACCACAATCTTGGCTTAGATAAACCCGATTGATCACACACACAAGAATTCTGGATAAATAAAGAACAAAGCATCAAAGTAACAAAAGAAACACTAAAGATTTGTTATCGAGGTTCGGTGTAAAATCACCTACATCCCCGTGAACTCCACTTCGAGTTCATCTTCACTAAAT
>WUAT03289779.1:0-10922 GCA_010015005.3 Ulmus americana | reverse complement strand
TAGGTGTTAGTGCCGAACCACGGGAATATCGTTGTGTCTTCTTCTCCTTACTCTTTCTCTTCTTGCAAATTACTTTATGTTTTTAAGCTTCCGCAATTTACATTTAATTTGCAAGAACAAGGTGTTTTTGGTTTTCATAAACTAAGCGAAAAAAGTTTCTAAGTTTTCTAGATAACCAATTCACCCCCCTCTTGGTTAGCCTTACGGACCAACACTATTCATGTCTGAATGGACCAAAAGATTGTCAATAGAAAATTAAACAATATATACAAATTGTTAAACAAAAGCATTGTTCGAATATTTAAACGAAAAAGTAAAGAAAGAAAAAGGAAAAGATCTTGACGACATCTTCAACCACCACCTCCTCAACTCTGCTCACAGGAATGGAAGCTCTTTTTTTTTTCTCAACTCGGCTCGGCCAGCTTGGTTGAAGCGACCGTTACCAGCTGCTCATCTTCCTCCTCGGACTCCGAGTATAGGATCTTTATTTTCTCCCAAAACTTAAAGTCTGCCTTAAGATCCCAAGAAGATGACTTGTCATGTACAAACTCCCACATCATCTCCGTATGGACTTTGACAATCGTGAACATCTCAATACTACGAGATTTATCCTTGTTGTATTCCGCCTTGTCCCTGACTTTTTGAAGTTTTACTTCCCAAACAAAGAGGGCCGCTTCAACCTCTTTCGACTTCTCAGAAATGCGAGTATTCTCACCTTTCAACAGGTCAGAGGAGGCTTGGAGATCATTATACCTTTTGGAGATGTCGTTATAAGCAAACATTACTTCTAACAACCTTTGCACGGAAGCCTCAATCCGCTCCTTCAACCAACTGAAGGATGCCATGGCCTGTGTAATACATAACCAAAATCAAAATTTGAATGAAACATATCAACTAAGCAAAAAATAGACAAAGAGATTACCTCAAAAGCTATCTAGGCACACCGACCTCCCCTAGCTTTTTGAACGTAGTAATGTCATTCCCAAAAACAAGCTGTGGGAAGACCTGAGAAAAGGACTTAGGATTTGAGCAGACAGAGGGATTCGACGGGAATTGGACAGACACTCCCTCATGCTCCTCAGTCGAGCAGGCCTCTTTCATCTACTTCTGGGGCTCTTTCGAAAGCCCCAGGCTCAATTCACCTTGCTTCCTTTTTTCTCCCCTCTCAGACGGACTAGAAATGGGATATGCGGATGAAGTAGATTTGGGCTTTGGCTTCCTTTTTTTCTTTGCCCTATCCTCCTTGAACTTCAACGCATCCTCGACATTGACCATCTTCTCAAGTTTTTGAAGTAGAGTATTTTTCAAATTCCGTTCGGAATTAGAAGAGGAATTAGGAAGTTTGTGCCTTCAGGAAATATGCAAGATAAGGTTTGCCGAACGAAAAGTAATTCAACAGAGAGCGTACCTTGCTATCTTCACAAGCCTGTGTAAAGGAAATTGTTGGGAGTGAGAAGGTGTTTGTACAAACGAAGAGGTGAATCGATCTCCAAAATTTTCTTCATCCGCTTGGCAGAAAAAAAAAACGAATTCAACAGCCACCCAAACCTAAAAAAAAAATTAACATAAGTCTCAGTCCAATAACAGTTTAAGCAACTCAAAAGATATGTTCATTATCCGTTCTACCACGTGAACATAATTTGTGGCTCGCCTTCCTTGTTGCCCAAATCGTTGTCTGAAATAAAGAAAAAATTACTCTTCTAAAGATTGTTTGAAGTAGACAACTCGGTAATCAAATGACTTCGTCCTTTTCTTTTGTACAGAGTATACCAACCTTTTTCTAAGTTGTGTTGTCATGACCCGACTTTTACCAGGACTTTTAAATTAGTAATTTAAGAAAAATCAGAGTAATTTTTTTTTTTAAAACAACATTTTTTGTAAGGAGAAGAATCAATCTTCTCTCCTTACGACCTGGTAAATTTCATTCGCCATTTAAAACCTTATTTTATTGACATAGAAAAAAACCTGATACCAACTAGAGGTATCAAAATACTAACAGTGCCCTTTTATTAAAATTACAAAACTTTCAATAAACTAATAACTTTACGCTAAACTAAACCTTTTTTGCGGAAACGTTATACTCCATAACGAATATGTCTTCACCCACCCTCCCGAATCTTTCTCGATCAGCAAGTCCGATAATCCACCAGTGAAAATCTGCAACATGAACACGTTTTCATGAGCTAAAGCTTAGCAAGTACAATCATTATAATTTTTATAATCTTTGCATTCACAATTGTGAGAATAATGTACTAAGAAGTCATCCTTGGCTGTATAACCCGTGAATCTCAAAATCTTGTGTCGTAGCAATCAAATTGGTAAATATGTAACCATTTATCTGTTAACATCCCATACAGCATTATAAACAGTGGAACTCATAATTAGAGTCACAACATTGAAATTTGTAATCCAGTAAACAGCATTCGATTAACATCTCAAACATTGCATTGAAACTATATCCATGTTCTTTAAGTACTTGGAGTATGGAAATGTAACTTAAGCAATGTTGACATCAGTAAATACATGTATCATGTCATGAACTTATAAATCATCATTCCATGAAAAATATTCTATAAATCATTTTAAAATCCGTGCGTGAGCCCCGTCTATGTACGTACCCAATGCGTGTATATCCACACGACTTTTAACAACCTTTGCCCTTAGGGCTAGGGGTACGACACTTCCGTCAAAACATTTTTCTGAAACATTATTTTAGAAGTATTCTAATTTACGTTTGCATTCCATAGAAATACAGATAACAGTCTATATTTGAAATCCGTTATTGGGCCCCCTCTGTGTACATATTCGTTTAATCAGTATAGGGAATAATCCCACAATTCACAATTACACAGTCTCCATTCAGTGTTCTGTCAATCATTCATTTATCAATAACAGTGCAACCTCACTGTAAATTAAGTGAGGCTGGATGTGACACTTTGTTAAAAACATTCATTGATGGACTGTTCTTAAAAACTTTCGAATTGCATTTACATTCGATAAAAAAAAAATATAAATAACAGTCTACGTAATTTATCATAAAATGTATTCAATATAAGCAGAGCATGTACATATGTGCCATCCAACACTTTCCTTTCAGTGTACAGTCAAACATTTCTTTCGGTGAACAGTCAAACATTCCTTTTCAATGAACAGTCAAACATTTCTTTCAGTATACAATCAAACATTCACCTTTTGGTGTACAGTCAACAGTTTCTCTTGAATCCATAATCAGTCAATCATCAATCAACTCACAGTCAAACAATCTATTTTCAGTCCACAATCCAATAACTACCTTAAATTCTCAATCAAACATCTATAACTAATTAACAGTCAAACAATTCTATATCTATTCACAATCAACCAAATTCATATTAGTTCGCAGTAAAATAATTTCCTTTCAATCAACAACAAACAATATTCCTAAACGCACAGTGTTCATATTGTAAGTAGGATTGTACTTACTTATTTGCTGTGCTTTCTGTCCAACTCATCTTCCTACGGAAACAAAGTTTATACCCTGTGTGTACACAGTTACTATCAATCATTTGTTCCCGTAAAAGACTTTCAAACAATAAACTTAGTGACTAAAATGTCGCTATTCCACAATCATAAATATTTTTCTTAATTAATTTACTTTTCCGAGCTCGAGTCAAACTCTCAAATTCCTCATATTTTAAATTCAGAATTTTCATAATTTAATTGGTATATTATAACCAATTAAATTAGAAATTTAATCAAATATGTTAATTTGAATTAAATTGCTTCATCGTTACATTTTTGCTAATTACCTCTCTTTATTCTTATAACTTGTAAATATTAATTTTTACTACTTCATTATCATTTATTGCTCATCATATTCTACTTAGTAAATAATTCTCATTCTTGCATTTTGAGAATTATCACAGTTTAGGAATAATTTTATTTATTTTCTTAAGCTTTTAAAAACAAATAACAAACTTAGATAACTTAACAATTATAATAATCTATTTACTAATACCACATTTATTTATATTCATTTAGTTTTATTATTTTTATTTATTTACTTATTATTGCTGTTATTAAAATTAGGGCCCAGAACCCTTTGTTTTTCTTCCCACAAACCCAACGTGCTACAAGCCCATTATCATTATACCATTCTCTTTTTTTTTCTTTCATTTTTCTCTTTTTTTTTTTTTTTTTTGTTAACTTTTCAACAAATCCAACATATTAAAGTTACTACAACTATTTATTTTATTTATCTTATCTTTCTTCCTTTTCTTTATTTTTTTTATAATAATAATAAATAAAAAAACATATAATACCTTTATATATAAATAGATGAACAATGTTCATCTTCATCACTTACACCACCTCATATCATGCATTGCTCCACTGTGGACCGCTGGCCAAGCCTAGCCTCCAGTCTGCCTCTGAAGCCGACTGCCCCCTGCGCAGCGGCCCCATCACCCACCTGGAAGCCATGCCGGCTGTTCTTCTCGGGCGGGAGTAGCTTAGCCAAGCTTGCATGGTTAGGCCGGCTGCCGCCCCGTTCTGTGCCGCCAACACCAATCTCCTCTACTTGATGTCGTGAACACAGTGGTGCGCTTCCCCGATCAGTGGGTGTTCTCGGAATCGGAACCACCATTAACCTCCACCACTTTCTCTCTCTAACTTCTCTCAAACCTATTTCTCTCAAATCCTTATCTTTTCTTTTTTCCTCATTAAAATCCATCTAAACCTTTGTTAATCTATTGAATCGACATAAAAAGAAGCAAGAAAACTCACCGGAACATTGCCAAAAATTTTCCTTCTTCTAGCTTACCCGCCGGCCTCTCCATCTCATTCCTTCCTTAGTTTTTTTTTCTTTTCTTCCCCTCCTCTCTTTTTCCTTCTCGAATCCTCTATTACATCACAAAAGTGTTGTTTTAAAACCCATTAAACAGTAAAAACTGACTTCGGTTTCGATATGTATATATATTTATACATTTGTTTCTCTATTTTTGCTTTAAACATGTGTGTTCATATATATATATTTATCACACACACATCAGTAGTTTTTTTTTTTTTTTTTGGATATATTAAGCCCAAATTGAAGGCCTCTTATATGCATTTTTCTTAAAAAAATAATAATACTAATACTAACAATATTAGTAACAATCTTATTTTTTTTCTTCTTCAACAATAATAATATTATTGCCAAAAGAATATTTGACAATAATAATAAACTTTTGAAATTTTCAATAATTATTATTAATATAAGACAATATACATTTTAGACTATTCTAAATGAAATTTTTTAATAATTGTTGCCAGTTAATTTAATAATTAATGGCAACAAAACAATGATTAAGAGTTCTAAGTTTCTCGGAGTTTACAGATGCGCTTTTTTTTCTCTTTTTTCAAGATGCAATTCAGCTCTAATACCCATATCTTTCAAGTCATAGTAGCAGTTAAGGCCATCTTTTGTTTTACTAGGGATGTTAAGCAACGTACCAGTGATGCTTTCACATACGTTCTTCTCAATGTACATGGCATCGACGTTGTGTCGGACATACAATGATGACCAATATGGAAGCTCAAAAAATATAAACTTCTTCTTTCATTTACAACCACTATCAACGGTCTTCGATTTCCGCTTACCGAACTCCACATTGATATCTTTGACCAACTCCCAAACCTTTGCACCACTTAATGGTGTAGGTGTTATGCCATCTTCCGGTTGATAGTTAAAAGCTTTTTATTTTCTACGAAAATTATGACCTTGAGGCAACTATCTCCGATGTCCCATATAAATGATCTTTCTTACAGTTTTCTAACCATTGACTGCACAAATGACCATCACCATAAACCTGACATGCGTTGTATCCCTTGTTGCCGTACCCAGACAAGATACCATAGGCCGCAAAATTGTTAATGATCCACATCAACATAGCCCTTAGCATGAGAGACTCCTCCCTATATACACCGTACGCCTCGACCCCGATAAAACATAATATCTTCAAATCATCGATCAATAGAGCCAAGAAAACATCAATATTTTTCTCGGTTGTTTGGGCCCTGAAATCAACAATGTTAGCACGAAAAATCTTCATTTCATAAACAATTGAAGCTGAAGATTGTAAATCACAAGCATAACTGGCCAAGTGCTATGAGATGAACTTTGCACGTTGTGAGGCTTAATACCATCCGTCGAAAGACTAAGGCATCGGTTTCTTGGCTCACTAGCCAAATCATCATACTTTAAATCAAACGCCCTCCATTGCGGGGCATCTAGATGTCGAAGAAAGGAATCATCTTTCCCTTCATCTTGATGCCATGTTAGGTTCTCAGCATGAAGAGCATTATGGAAAAGCTTATTGAATCTTGGTATTGGTAGAAGATACCACAAAAATTTTGCTAGTACTCCAGTCGACTTTCTTTCCAACTTCCACTATGATTCCCCATATTTAGGGCAACTTTCCAAACTCTTGTACTCTTCCCGATATAAAATGCAACCATTCAGAAAAGCATGTATCTTTTCGTAATCCATGCCCAAACTACGCATAACTTTCGTAGCCTTATAGAAAGAACATGGAGCTTATTAGGTTCCGGAAGCAACTCCTTTATTAGGGGAAACATCACCGTAAATTGTTATCACTCCAGCTATTCGCCACCTTCAACTTGTATAGTCTCACCAAGGTTGATAACTTGGTGAATTGGCAACCATCATACAGCTTCTTTTCTGTATCATCTAACAACTGAGTGAATTGTTTTGGCCAACTGATGAAATCATCCTCGACACCATAAACCATACTCACCATATCATCATTCTTCTCATTGTCACTAATTCTGACATATTCAGTCTCAAAGTTTGTTCTTGAGAAGGAACATGGAAGAGCTTCACCATGCCACAACTAAGTAGTGTAACTATGATCAATCCTACGAAAGAAAGAAAAGAAAAGAAAAAAAAAGATGCTCTTTCACCTATATTCTACATCATGGATATAATTGTTACTGCATCTCATGCGTGGACAACTTTTGGTTCTTGCATTTCCCCCACTTTTTAGTGCAAAGATGATAAAGAAGTCTACACCAATGTAGTATTGTGAACTTATTCGACTCACGAACATCCAACTTCTATCCATGATTTAAAAATCCTAAAACACAACTTCAATGCATTATTAATAAAGTTTGGCAGAAACCGACAACCTAAAGCATCATAATTCATTAACATTTATATCAACATGCACACATATAAAATAAAAAAAATTATTCAACCACTTGAACAAACTCAAATTATCCTTAAATTAACATAAAAATACCATAGTTCACTAAAATTTATGTCAAAATTCACAAATATCTCCAAAATGTTGTCATTATTAACAAATTAACTTCCAAATAACATCATCACAACAAATTTCATAAATTGGTCCATAATACCCAAAACTAACCAATTAACTCAAAACTAAAAAAACTCACCAAGTAAACCATAGAACATGTTCCAAAGGATCCTAAATGAAATGCCTAGTCTTCAATTAGCAAGAACATTGAAATGTTTTGGCAAAATCAGCACCACAATACAAAATTTTCAAAATTATTCAAAATACAAAACTCAACTATTAAAATGAAAAAAATCCTACTAAAAAAGTTTCAAACCTTAATAATAAGCACCAAGAAGTGATTTTTGATGCGTCAAAAGAAGAAAAATGGCCGAAAATATACTTGGTTCACTTGAGGTAAGATTTTGGGCAATAAAAATAATATTTACAGTGGGTTTTGTGAAATAGGGAAGTTATGCTCACAGGTTTAATGTTATTGGACTTTAGGTGGCGATTCAGATAAAAATCGCCACTTAAAGTCATGTGCTAAACACATGTGTTCTTTAAAGACAAACTGCCACCTAAACTTAAATTTTTTGTACGGTTCACTAAAGAACCGCCACTATATTTCCAAAAAGATGCGACTGGTTTTTTGTAAAGGCGTGCCTAGTTTTTCATAAATGTTAATTGGCAATTCATAATTATAACTGCCACCTTTTATCATTATAGAACCGTTACCAATGATCCGTTTCTAAAACCATATTTTGGTGTAGTGAAATAAGACCTTAAGGCTACATTTGTTACACAACACTAGGATAGGGACTAGTATAAATAGTCCATTTTTTGTTGTTTGGTGGAAGTTATCCTTAGAATAACTAATCTTTTCTTTTAAAAAACTGTGAAACCCCCGAAAAAAGCCGTGATATCGAAAATCCACATGCTTATGTTTAAAAAGGATAAATCAATAAATATGTATTTATAGCCTAATGAGAAAATTACAAAATGGGACGAGTTAAACAAATTCAGCGTAACTCGCAGGCGGCGAGATTTTTCGTTGTGATTTTCGCCAGTAGCAAGAAAAGAATTCGCCGCAATATTTTTTTCCCTGATTTTTGTATGGGAGTTTTATCTCCATCTCACCGGCGGCGAGAATAGTTTTCACTGGCCGGCAAGTTCACGGTTTTTTGTTTTCCTTATGTTAGCATTCCGAATTTGTACAACATGCTAAACAGGTTTGAGATATTTGCTATGCAAATAAAATGAATTTATTAATATTGATTTTGTTAAATTATATAATTATGTTAAAAAGAAAAGAAAATTGATTTTTAGTGGCTTTAAGAGTTGACATGTGGCAAGTTTATGTGTAAATTCAAATGTAAATATTGTGATTCAATTGAAACCACAAATGTGGTCAGTTTAGGCCAATTTTTTTAGACAATTAAGTTGTAAAATAAAAAGGAAAGGGAAAGGGAATTGTAGAACACACTAAAAGTGTTCTCTCTTTTTCTTTTCTTTATTTTGGCGGAGACACCCTCACAAGAAGGGTTTTCCATTTCTTTTCAAGCTATTCACTTAAGAATTTTGGAGCTCTATCAAAATGTGAGACTCCTTGAATGAACCCTTGATGAAATTATAGTTTTGTATGTGAAAAGGATATTTGTTTGTTCAAGTTAAGAGTTCAACATACATGAACTCAGTTTGGACATGATTTTATGCTGAAATATTTAGATTGAGTATAAGACCTCTAGAACTTCGATTTTGATGTTTGTTAGCTTTTTAGAAAGATCTATATTTCTATTTTCATATGGAAAAATCTCAGATTTTTTGGTTGTATGGTTTGGGAATTAAAGGACTTTGAAGAGGGGGTGTTTATTGGGAATTCGGTTTTGAATAAGGATTTTGTTAAAATTATTTTAAGGTTTGAAATTCTTTAAATTGAGAGCTTTCTTCTACATGTAAACCCTAGTGATGTCCATTGAAGTATCAAAAAAATTTTGGTTCATTTTGGAAAGATTTTGAAGGATTTACATACAAAGAAAAATGAATTTTACAAAAGGGGTAGGACCAAAATTCCTGTTTTGGTCCCCTCAGTTTTAATTTGGTTTACAATGATAGAAAACATTTTTGAATCCAAACAATTTACAAGATATAATTCAAGAAGTTAATGATGATTTCCCGTTAGTTTCAAGTAAAAATGTTTTAAATTGAATTAGTTCTAAAGTTTACAAAATTAGTCCGTAAACTGTAAAACTAAGCATAGTTGGGGTAGAAAGGAATTTTGGTTTTCAAGTCAAAATATGCATTCTTGAACCAAAGGTTATATAGATAAGCTCACCATGTCTTAGGAAGCAAATGAAAATAATTTTTACTTGAATTGAACACAAATTAAGCGATTTTTAAAAAATGAAATGCAAAGGGGTGTATTTTGAAACTAATGTGAAAATAGGGGTTTTCAAGATAAATAATGCTTTTAATGTTCAAATGAGATTATAAAATGTTATCAAGGTAATAAATTAAGTTTTTGTCAAATTGACAATTATTTCGAAAATATATCGGAATTCGAAATGTTTATAAACCTTTTCATTTTAAACAGAGTTCTTAGAGTGTGGTTCTATTTTCATTGAATGACGACATTTTAGTTGTTAATCTTATTGTTTGAAAGTCATACACGAGAACAGATGATTGATAGTAATTGTAAACACTCAAGGGAGTAGAACGTATATCCGTAGGAAGAGGGTTTGGATAGGAGGCACATCAAATATGTAAGTGCATACCTCACCTACAACAATGAACAAAATCTGTTTTAAAAATAAGAGTGCAGTTTATTTACTATGTTATGCACTGCTCTATTTATGCTGAGGAAATGATACTATGTATATATTTAATACGTTTTAACATGCTTGTGTGAATATTTATAAGATGATTCCAAGACTGTTCATAATCCTCTGAAATTATAGCATGTTAAATACAAAATTGTAAATGTTTGCTATGCGATAACCTGTCATGATGTATACTCATTTTCTCATGATATTTCAGAGTTACAAAATGAGTTTTTAAGTATTAGAGGAATTTTGAATTATTGTTTTTAATGATGTCACACCCACTACGTTGTTAGAAAACATTCTTGCAGACTTCGACTATTCGTAGTAAGCTGCATCGCCGCACCTTTTGTGTGGGGATAAGTTAAATATTCATGATTGAATACTTTGTTGGGACTGGCCCTCTTGACCTAGTTTTTGGTGGCGCACATTGGTGTTGACATCCAGGCCTGAAAATGAATTTAAGAGAGTTTTTCACTAAAATAATGTTTTACAAAGCTCATACCACTCACAATTATAGAGTATGCGTCGTTTATTTGCATTATATGCATTTTTTCTATGTGATGCCATGACTCTAAGTGTTATATGTTAAAATGTAAACTGTCCTTGTGAAGATGTGAATATGTTGTTCAAATAAATAACTGTGCAATGCTATAGGAGCCTAAGTTCTCTATTTCAACTAAGATAAATTGTTTAAGAGAATTAAAGAACATATCAACCACAGAATTTATACTGATAAACTGATTATGCAGTGTTAACTGTTTAAATTACCATGTTTCTATACATGAATTATTACTGTTGTAGTTGATTATGCTATGTTTGTTGA
>WUAT03289668.1:0-10922 GCA_010015005.3 Ulmus americana | reverse complement strand
AGGAAAGAGCCGCAATCCTAACACGCTTGTAGAAATAAGATTCATGGGATTTCCTATAATGTTTGTAAATACTCCTGGAATAGGTCGTTCCGACATCGGTTGCTCGAGATGTCACGAAAAAAATATTCAAGAACGACTTGTGGCAATCGGTCCGATCCACTAACTTCGAAAATTGACTCGGAAAGAGCCGCAATCCTGACACATTAGGAGAAATAAGATCCATGGGATTTCCTCTAAAGTATCCAATGAGTCCAATAACAGATCGTTCCGACATCGGTAACTCGAGATATCCCAGAACAACACCATAGAACGACTTGCAACAATCGGTCCGATCAACTAACTTTGAAAATTGATTAAGAAAGAGTCGCAATCCTGATAGGTCTGTAGAAATAGGATTCGTGGGATTTCCTCTAACATTTCCAAAGACACCAAAAACAAGTCGTTCCGATATCGGTAGCTCGAGATATCGCCAAAAAACACCAAAAAATGACCTGTGGCAACTGGTCCGATCCACTAACTTCAAAAATTGACTCAGAAAGAGCTGCAATCCTAAAACATTAGTTGAAATAGGATTGGTGGGATTTCCTCTAATATTTCCAAGGACAACTAAAACAGGTCGTTCTAACATCAGTAGCTCGAGATATAACGCAAAACACCAAAAAACAAATTGCAGCAATCATTCTGATCCACTAACTTCAAAAATTGACTAGGAAAAAGACGCAATCCTGGCATGTTAGTAGCAATAAGATTCGTGGGATTTCCTCTAACATTTCCAACTACACTTAAAACATGTCATTCCGACATCGAGAGCTCAAGATATCGTAGAAAACACAAAAGAATGACTTGCGCACAATCTGTCCAAACCACTAACTACGAAAATTGACTAGGAAAGAGCCGCAATCCTGACACGTTAGTAGAAATTGGATTCGTGGGATTTCCTCAAACGTTTCCAACCACTCTGAAAACACATTATTTTGATATCGATAGCTCGAGATATCGCTGAAAAACACCAAAGAACGCCTTGTGCGTAATCGGTTCGAACCACTAACTTCGAAAATTGACTAGGAAAGAGCCACGATCGTGACACGTTAGTAGAACTAGGATTCCTGTGATTCCCTCGAACATTTCCAACAACTCTTAAAACACGTCATTCCGATATCAGTAGCTCGAGATATCGTGAAAAACATCAAAGAACGAGTTGCGGCAATCGATCCGATCCGCTAAGTTCGTAAATTGACTTAGAAAGAGCCTCAATCTTGACACATTAGTAGAAATAAGATTCGTGGGATTTGATATGTCAATTTTCATCGACTTATTTTACTTGTTTTTACTTGACATTTTATTAATTCAGGAGTAATTTTATCTTAATAATTGTTCTTTTTATTATTTTAGGTCATAAATAGCCAAGAGTACGAAAAGGAAGCAATTCAGGGTGAAATCGGAAGAAAAGATGACGTTTTGGGGATGAAAGAGTTAAAGGCATTCACCGTCACAGTGGGACAACCTGTGCGCCACGGTGGCCTTGTGATGATTAAGAAATTATTTTACCCGAGAGCAAAGCGCCGCAGTGAAGGAACCTATCCACCGCAGCGCCTAAGAGCAAGACTGCCCAGTATTTTGTCCGAGACCAAAACGCCGCTGCGGGTAAGTCATTTCCGCCATAGCGCAATACGTTGATTTGGTCTTTAAGTTATTTTGAAGATCTGATTTAGATGGGATTCAAGGGGTTTTATTCAGATTGTTTTCTAAACGTATGGGAGGCTATAAGTAGGTTAGATTAGGGATTATTTAGGACATCTTGGAGACTTTTAGAGAATAGGAGAGCTTGGAGATCAAGGGTTTTATGCAGCAGCAACTGATTTATTCTTCCCTTATGTCTATGCTCTTATTTAATTTGGATATGTTTTCCTTCTCTATGAACTAAATTCCTTTTCTAGGGCTAAGATGTAACTCAGATACAATTATGTAATTGGTTTTATTCAATTTAATTCATTGCTTTGCATTAATTTATTTGTGTTTCTATTCTGCACTTAAAGCCTTCAATTCTTAGGGCCCAAGTATTGATTGTATTAATGATCTAGGTTTATAACGAGAGTTAAAATCTAGGTTAGATCAATAGAATAGATTACGTTAGAATGAATGAACGGTAGAGATACTTTAGCATGTTCTAAGAGGTTAGTAATTTAATTTACAATAATTCCATAGATCTAATGACTCTTTTGTGCTTAAATTCACATAGAGATGTGCTGAGTTAGTAACTAAAGGAGTAATCTAGTATATTTCGAGAGAAAATACTAGTCGGCTTAGGGAATTAAATCTCCAAATAAAGCAAAGCAGAAGTTAAGTTGGATAATCAATTGCATAGGAGTATTTGTAGTGAAGTCGAAAGCCCTAGGTTTTTAAGTCATAAGAATCCAAGTTTAATTTCTTTTCAAGTGTTTCATTTATTTTTCTATTGCAATTCTTCAAATTCTCGGTTGATCAAATAGTAGTTAAAATAATTAATTTTAGTATTCAATAGCATAATCCTTGTAGGAACGATATCCGTACTCCATACACTTTTATTACTTGAACACGACTAGTGCACTTGCTAGATTTTTCGCATCAATACCTTGCCAAAACTGGCCAATTTGGGGGTCTATCAAGTAGGCACTTTGTGAGCCAATTTTTTTAAATCCGTACTTTCATTTATGATTCCGTTCGGACATTAGATAGTTTTTATACCATACTCGACCGTGGTGGGTGGAAATTTGGCTAAAAGTCCCATTAAAATTATTTTTGGGTCGAGCCAACATAGGCACCTAGTAGGTGCCTTCGGCCTGAGCGCTCGGCCATGCGTGCGGCCGTACGGGCGTGAGATGAGGTAGGAGGACGCAGGCGAGCTCGACGCAGACCTAGCGTGGGACGCGTGCAGCTTGGTAACGCGTGCAGCTTGGTGACGCGTGCGGGGTGGCCTGATGATGCACGCGAGTGGCACTAGGTGCCTCGTGCAGGATGGGGTGTGAAGGCCGTGTGGGCTATGGGCGCTGGGTCCGTGTGCTGCGTGCGGTACGGCTGGGCCACATGGTGCCTGGCCTGGGCTGGCTTTGCCTTGCCTAGCCTGGCCGTCCGTACAGTTTTTTTTATTTAAATAAAACTAAATTAATTCTCTTAAAATCATTTTTTCATAAATCTTAAAACTTTAATTTAATATATAATTAAATAAATTAAATTAAATTAATCAAAATTATTTTAAAACTTATTTTTAAATTTTTTTAATTTAATATTTTGTTTCTCAATAAAATATTAATTCCATAATTGCATAAATCACATAATCACATAATTTGCGTAATAACATAATTTCATATTTAATTACGCAACATAACATATAATTTTATAACAATCGTATTATAATTTAAATTCGTTTATTGCATACTTATAACGAATTTAAACTCCTTATTTACTATTGTAATTTCATACATAGTCATACGATAAATTTTAATGTAATCATGGTTTATTAAGAAAACACATGTTCAAGGTTTCACACGTAGCACTTAATTGAATTGTATCGACAGTCCTTGGAAAAAAAGTGCCACCTAAGCGATGATGTGGACACCAAATCAGTGCTGATAAAAATTCTCATAACAATCTTACATTTTTTTTTAATTTTCTATAAAGTGAGTTACTTCCCCCTAATTCATCTCACGTCCTTATAGAGTAGATGTTGGATACCATTTTAGCTTCTATAAGTTTCTAAAAGCATTTCATTTTTTTAGTTGTAAAACGAAGAACCAACACAAAACTCTAATGGAAAACTTCAATTCGATTAAGCATTTCATTTTTTTTTAGTTGTAAAGCATTTCAACTACTATTTTAAATGGTAGTTATATGGTTATATGCTTTTACTACAGTTTTAATTAATATTGTTGTCATAAAGTTAAATATTAAAATTGAAGACCCTTATAATTTGTCGCTAACTTTTCAGTTTTTTTTTTAAGGGTATTTTACTATTGTGGTTGTTAAGTTAAAATAGTAATTAAACGTTTAATGAAATTAAAAAATATAAAAATAAAAGAAACACTAAAAGACCAAATAGAATTTAGTAGCAAAATTCCTCCTTTCTTTTGATGGGCATTTAACTACCGTGTTTATGTTATTAAAACATAAGTTAAATATATTGGAATTGGAGTGTATAAATACATTTTAATTAATTAATTAAATTATTCTAATTAATAAATTAAATATATTAGAGTTATTTTTTATTGGACCCTTAATTTTGATGTTTCTTGGTCCCTAAATTTTGAATCTGTGGAATTTTTTTTCTTTCCAAATGAACTTTAATTTTGGATTTTGTTGAAATTATTTTTTGGACCCTTAACTTTGAATTTTGTTGATTTTTTTTTTATTGGAACCTAAATGTTGAAATTTTTTAGAAACTTTTTTTATACATTTTAATTCAATTTTTAGACCAATTGGCGCAAATGCCCATTTTTGTTTACTCAGATTAGCACTTTGCTTCCTTATTGATTTTTTTCGTCACTAAACCCTTTCGTGTTACTGTTTACTATCATTAGTACTCCCCATATTATTGTTTATTGGTGTTTTGTTCATAAAAGTGCCCCGATGAGTTAGGTGGAAATTTTTAACGGTAATGCCAATAAACAATAACATGAGGGGGTTTTGTGAGGAAACAAATTAATAAGGGGGCAAAGTACCAATTCAAGTAAACGAAAGAGGACATTTGCGCCAATATAAGTCTAATTTTTATTTGACTTTTTTTTTGGACGTTTCAATACAGTTTTCCCTCAAATGAACCTTAATTTTTAATTTTGTTAGAATTTTTATTTTATTTTAAGAAGTAAGAAGGGTAAAACAACGTTGTTTTGCATTGTAATAGGCTATATCACAAGGGTTTTCCCCTTTGTGATTCTCAGAAAACGAACTGGTTTGCCCCCTTGCACCTTCTAGAGAGTCTAGATATGGTCTGGTGAACCGAACCGCACCACCGCCGCTCATCGTCTTCTTTTCCGATTTGTGACCCATCGTCTTCTTCTCCGTTTCAGCAACGGCGCATCACGATCATCGATGGGGCTGCATCTTTGGGACGTGGCTGCCGGAGATTCTACAAGGAGACACGTTGGTCAGCCACAGTGAGACTCACATTGATTGGGTTAGCTTTGTAAGGTTCTATCCCAACACTTTCTAGCCCGCCATTGTTTCGGCCTATTGGGACCGAACTGTGAAGGTTAGAAACTTAGGAACACTCTCGCCAGCCATGGCGGATATATGAAACTTGATCTTGATTTGGACGATATATAGTGAATTCACTTTTGGGTGTATGCTGCTTATGGTTCAGTTGTAGCTGTAGACATAAAGTGTTCGATGATTTCGCTTTTAGAGTTGTGGTTTCTTTGATTTTTATGATAGCCATATCTGTTAGAGATTGGTATTTTGGAGTACATTTTTTCATAAATAATACAGCTCTAGCGTAAGATGTAAACAGTGATTAGATATATTTGATATTTCCCAAGAGTACTTGAATACATCAATAGAATTTGTCATAATATTTAGGACATAACTTGAAAATTTTGTTGAGTATCCTAAAGAAATTTTTTATAAGCTAACAAGTTAATTCAAGGAGTTTTATTGATGTCTATTGTCATTTCTGCTTGTTTATTTTCCTTGTCTTGTCCTCACCTAGGTTTGACAACCACCCATCGTTTTCCTCACCTTGTGATTTGGAGAAGTTTTTGCCCATCATCTTCTAAGAAGTTTATCTCAACAGATTTCACCACCTGGTTGCAATTTCATCGATTTCACCAAACTTTGCGATGCTCTTCACTTCTCTCGCAACCCCCTAGGTCTGTTTTACTGTTCATAATGATGGTTTTTAGTGATGGTGGTTTTTGAATGCTTTTATGTTTGCCCCTTATCTTTCTTTTATGATTTTCCTTGTCCCTGGTTTTATGATTTTAGTATTTGGGTAAATGGAGAATATAATCACAAGTCTAAATATGCATATTTACTTTGGGATTAAGTAGGTTGTGGTTATATGATTTGTTAAACAATACTCATCTGCTTGCTTATAGGAACTGCTGGCCTTATTGCTTGTTAGATTTACAGGGTCTAATGTGTTATTTTATGCCTATCTTTTGTCAATTTTTATTACTTGTAGTAATTTATCAAAATTTGGGAGACATCATTTGGTAAATCTAATATACTTATTAAAAGGATAAGGGTTAAAAATGCCAGGAGCCTCGGATTATGGGGCTTGTCCCAATGTCACCCTCATATATATATTAGACTGTACTGGTCAAACACCTAATAAAATGACACACTACTATAAAACTATAGATAGGCAGCAATGCATAAAAAGCAGTTCACAAATAACCGCAGAGTAAGTATGGGCAGAGAACTAAGATGACAGTTTGATACTAAAAAATGCGGTGGTTTTCTTTGTGAACCGCTGCCTAAAGTTTTCAAAGAAAAGGTTGTTGCCTATAACAACTGCAGCTAATGTCTTACATGAAAACACGTGCATCTCATGTGAACATTTATCACCTTAGATGGTGGTTTTTGGCATCAAATGCCACCTAACCCTCTTCTATTATACAGAAATCAATAGTCTCGCGGCCTTATTTCTTAGAGCTATCATGTTGTAACTTCTCCTTCTCCTTCTCTTTCTCCAACCCAAAACCTTTGATTTCTTAATTATTTTGTCTCGAAAAAGCTTGACGCAGTTTATTTTTGGTGTTTTAGATCAAGTTTCTTAGAGTATTATGTAAGTTTTCTAATATTTTCTTCAAATTTGGGAATATTTCTAGGGTTTTCAAATTTTCGTAATTTGGATCATCTTGTTTATTTGTTTTGATAGTTTGGGTTCATTAAAGACTTGTATTTTGGTTATACATTGATTGTAGAAGATTGAAGAACAATTTGGTAAGTTTTTTTTTTTTTGACAATTTTAAATTTATTCCAAATTTGCCATAGAATTTCTGTAATTAATTGTTTGTAATATATGCTTTGAGAATTATTTGTTGGGTAGGTTGATTAGAATTTGTGAAATTTTTGTTAGATTTAAAAATTTGTAGTTTGGGTATGTCTACTTTTTAGGGGTTACTAAGCTGAAAATTTTCTTCAATCAATTACTATTAGTGGTAACTTGGTGTATATTATTTTGTTTCAATATATTAGAAATGGATAAAACATGGATGTTTGCAGATAGGAGATCTCAACAACATCGAGATGGAGTTGATTATTTCATTATCGTTGCCATTAGAAATGCAGGAAATATGGATCGTATAAAATGTCCATGTGTGAGGTGTTGTGGTAGTGGGGAAATGCTTAGTTCAAATTCAGTCAAGGATGATTTGTTTTCAATAGGATTGATAAAAATTATACCAACTAGTTTTAACATGGAGAAAGAATTATCAGTTCAATGACCAACTAGTTTTAACATGGAGAAAGAATTATCAGTTCAACGGCTGGTAAAGTCATGGAATCTATTGATAACAATGAGCTGTTTGGGGTTGAGGAGGATGCCAATAACCTGGTGGAAATGGTAATGATGCTAAAGAAGATTTTTTCGAGCAACCGGAATAATTTACTCAATTGTTAGATGATGTCGAGAAGCCTTTGTATGTCGATTGTAAGAAATTCGATAAGATGTGAGCATTGGTTAGATTATATAAGTTAAAGGTAGGTAATGGGTAGAGCGACAAAAGCTTCACAAAGCTACTTGGATTGATTAAGGAGTTGCTTCCCGAGCCGAATGAACTACCTAATACGTTGTACGAGGCAACAAAAATTATGCGCAGTCTGGGTATGAATTATGAGAAAATATATGCTTGCCCCAATGATTGTATTTTATATTGTGGTGAAGAGTACAAGGGGTTATATAATTGCCCCAAATGCAACGAGTCAAGGTGGAAGAGAAGTTCAGTTCCTACAAAAATTTTATGGTATATTCCACCAATTCTAAGGTTTAAGCTGTTTTCTTGGAATGTAGATCAGGCTAAAAACTTTACTTGGCATGCAAGTGGAAGGAAAAATGATGGTTTACTTAGACATCCAGCTGATTCACCACAATAGAGTGCGTTCAATACTGTTTATCCTTAGTTTGGCTGTGAGCCAAGAAATCTTTGGTTGGGCTTTGCTATGGATGGTATGAATCCTCACAGTGTCCAAAGTTCAACTCACATCATTTGGCTGGTTGTATTGGTTATCTATAACTTTCTTGTCATTTATTCATGAAAAGGAGATTTGTGATGTTCTCTTTGTTGATTTCGAGGCCTAGCCTAGACAACCAGGTAATGAATTGATGTTTATTTAGCTTCATTGGTTGTCAATTTGAAGAAATTGTGGTTCGAGGGTGTTGAAGCATATGAAACATATAGGGAAGAGTCATTCCCATTACGAGATATGTTGATGTAGACCATTAATGATTTTCCAGCCTATGGTATCTTGTTTGGGTATGGTGTCATAGGCTACTGCTCATGTCCTATATGTGGGGATGGTACTTGTGGGTTTTGGTTGAAACATGGTAAGAAGATTGTGTACATGGGACATCGTAGATGGTTGCCTTGGGTTCATCAATTTCATAGACAACGTAAAGCCTTCAATGGGAAAAGCAAAGAAGAAAGAACAGTTATAACAATAATTGGTGTCGATATCTAGAAAATGGTGAAAGACATCAATGTTGAGGTTGGAAGGGGTCAACATTTGGAAAAAGGTGATAGCAAATGGAAGAAATAGTCTATTTTTGTTTTGAACTGCCATATTGGAGAACACTTTATGTTCGACATAATCTTGATGTGATGCACATTGAGAAGAATGTGTGTGAGAGTATTATCGGCACATTGCTTAATATTCTTGAAAAAATAAAGGATGGTATATGGGTATTCGAGAAGAATTGGCATCACAAGAAAGAGGGAATAAACATATTTATCTTTCTCCAACATATTACACTTTGACGAGGCAAGAAAAATGAGACTTTTGCACTATATTTGTCTAAGGTTAAGGTTCCATCTGGATACTCATCTAATGTTAGAAGTTTAGTGCAAATGAAGGATCTAAAGTTAATTAATATGAAGGCTTATGATTTTCACACTCTAATGTAACAGTTTTTGCCAATAGCTATTCGAAATGTGTTACCAAAAGGTGTGCTGAATGTGATAACAAGATTTTGTTATTTCTACAATGCTATATGCATCAAAGTTGTTGACCATCAAAGTTAGACCAATTACAGCTTGATCTTGTTGAAACTTTGTGTCTGTTCGAGAAGTATATCCCTCCATCATTTTTCGATATCATGGTCCATTTGACGGTGCATTTAGTCAGTGAAGTTTGACTATATGGAATAGAATAATACATGAAAATCTTGAAGGGGTACGTGAGGAATCGAAGCCAACCCGAAGGATGCATTGTAGAGTCATACATAGTTGAAGAAATTGTTATATGGGAAAAAATCTGTATTGACCTTCTTATCTGGTAAAAGGTCAATTGGTTGAATGCCATGACATATTTCTAACGGGTTCAATGTAACGGCCCACCCATGTGGGTTCAAGTCACATCCCACCTACAGTGGCTCTACGTCGTAGCCTAACAATAGTGTGCTCTACAACATGACCCACAGACTACGGCTTTGCACTACCGCCCATTTGGCTCTATGTTGTGCCCTATATCATAATCGGTTATGTTCTATGGACCATCCGGCTCTAGACTATGGTCTAACCACTCATGGCACTACTACAAGCCCATCTTATGGGCTCACCATGCAAGGTGGTCCATTCTACTAGTTGGCCCACTGTACGGGTAGACCCACTCTATGAAACACCCCGCTCTATGGGCCGGGTTACTCTATGACATAGGTTGGTCAGCCCACAGACTAAGTCACGTAGCTAGTCAATGGATGTAAACCCCCACGGTTTTGACAATTGAAGTGCCAACTTAATGGCTCATAATGCTCCATTATGACTAAGGGTGTAACCCTCGTACTATATCAGCTGAAGAGCCCTCATCAGCCCTATCAATGAGTATAACTCCTCAACTCATTGATGGGGGTATCTGACCATGCTACCTTAATTGTAGAGCCCAACAATCACATTTTCCCCTTCTCTATAAATACCTAAATGAACCCCTTCATCCGAGGATCTTCACCTCTTCAGATCTTAGTATCTCCTAATCTTCTTGCATCTTTCAATCTCCTCTCTAAAGCTCTTCTCACTGGAAATCTCCCTCCTCTGCCAGATTGCCACCACCGGGTCCAACTCTGGCTACCCTGTAGTACCACTGCTGTCATACCAAGTGCCAGCTTGCCTATTATCTTTCGTCGCGTCCAAACCTCCCGATCACAGTAACACTATTGTGTTATTACATATTATCTTGGATCTTATTCTCATTTTCGTTAGCTAACTTGTTCATCAGAGTTCCTTTGGCCGGCACCTCCCAGTGTCAAGGACTTCATGATCACATCTGATTTCTCTGTTTGATAGGTCTCATAGGTTGCAGGTGGCCTCAAACACAAGAAATTCAATTGTAGAATTCTGACCGTTTACAATTTGGCACCCACCGTGGGGCCTCGACAATTCATCTCCTAAGAACGTCCTCTTTCCATGGCAGAGAACGCAAATAATCTACCCACTAATGACCTCATGGCTCAAATCATCGCCGTGATTGCTTAGGTCCAGGAGAACTCCAACCCGTTCATGACTTTGAAGGATTAGAATCCGACTCTACCTGCTGAGAATTAGAACCTCCAGGAGCAGGCCAATGGCTCACGGTGGTTGAGACTGTGCCAGAGCAACCCCACAACTCTAGGTTCTAGGTCAAGGTCCCACCTATTGTTTGGGCCAAATTCCGTATTTCTATTTTACCCCTCTAGCGGGATAGCTGGCACCTTGCCACAACTATTTCCGATCAGGGTTCGCCGTCACGGCCCACCA
>WUAT03289557.1:0-10923 GCA_010015005.3 Ulmus americana | reverse complement strand
CCGTGAATTCCTCCCGTGTCATTTTTTAAACATCCATTCTAGACTTTGATGTCGCCCACTAGTATATTGCCCCTCTTTTGAACATGTAAGCGGCATATGAGACATTTTCCCGGTCGTTTAACTCCATAAACTCAATAATGGTTTGAACAGAATATTGTATGGACACAAATCTATATTAAGCTTTTATTTGGTATTAGGTCAACTGGCTCTACGCCACAACCCCTTAGAAGTTGGCTCTATGCCACGACCCATTAAAAGTTGGCTCTATGCTACGACCCATCAATAATTGGCTCTACACCTCAACCTATTAACAATTGGCTTTATGACATGGCCCAACCACGGTTGGCTCTGCACTAAAGTCCATCTCATAGAAAACCCACTCTTTAAGGTAACTCATTCTATAAGTTGGTTCACTCTACGGGCCGACCCATTCTATGAGCTGATCCACTCTATGAACCAGCACACTCCATGAGCTGAGCTACTCTACAAGTCAGGTCACTCTACAATTCGGGTCACCCTACAAGCTGGGCTAACATACAAACCGAGTCACCCTACGAGTCAGGTCACTCTATGATCTGGATCATCCCATTCTCTGGCCCATCGTCCACCTTACGGACCAAGTTTCTCACTCCTTCACTCCTGAAGGATCATTACTACAAAAAAAAAAAAAACACTTTAGGCGGTAGTTTGTAAACATCGTCTAAGCTCTATTGCAGCGGTTCATAAACATTCATTTTTATTAAAGCCGTTTTAGGTACTAGATTTTAGGCGGCAGTTTTTTATATGATCTTCCGTGTAATGTAGAACTTTAGAAGGCGGTTGTGGAATAACTGCCGCCTAAACTTTGTTTTTTTAACTAAATAATTTTTTTCTGTACCCAAAATCTTAATCGTTCTTGCAATCAAAATATATTATACAATCCAAAAATCATAATCATATTCAGAGTACAATAATTATCAGTAATACAATAATTGAAATATGGCTAGACAGATTTTTTGATTCGACCCGATGAGTCATTAAATTGTTGTTTCTCACAAGAACTAAGGCATCTTCTAGTTTGACACCGATGTTTTTTTATAGCTAATGTGGTAGTGAAAATCTAATTTTCACCAAGGGTGCCTCTTCAAGTGATTTAGGTTTGTCAATACTAAAATGCATTTGATGCATTATAGAAGTAACAAACTAGAGATACCTACAAACAACCTAGGAATACTCAAATTTTTACATACATTAGCTATAAAACACATCAGGGTGCAAATGGAAGTGGCCATATTTCGTGTTTAAATCAACTAAATGACTTATCTAGAGGATCTTTTAAATAAAAACTCGCATGCTTCATATTTTAGCAACTAAATCATTGTTTGGAGAGGCCATCGCCTAAGAATAAAGGTAATATCACTGGCTTAGGACCAACCTAATATCCTCTTGCACAACCTCTATGAACTCCAAAACCTTACAAACCTCATGTAGAAAAAATGTTGAAGCATCATTTTGAGGTTCAAGCCCATTACATAATAAAATAACTGAAAAGAAACAACAAAACACATCATACATATACAAAAATTAGAGATCTATTCGAAAACGCTAAGGAAAAAATTTCATATTTGAATAAAAGTTTAGAGAGAACTTACAAACACCATAGTTTAAAGAACAAGATTAGATCTACAAGAACAATGAAAGGAAATTAGAGATCTACATGAAAAATGAAAAACCCAAGCTTTTGGGTTGAGGCGACGGCGCTAGTATAACTATGCAAAAACGATGATGAAGCAAGAAAAAAATAGGGTTTTGAATGCACTTTAGGCGGCAGTTTAACATATAAAAATCACACAAGCTAACGAACGTGTGACTATCTTTGAGTTAAGGCGGCAGTTTTGATAAAATAAAAAATTAAAAAAAATAGCCAACTAAAGTTTAGATTTAGATGGCAGTTTATTTAACGAACCGCCGCCTAAAGGTTTTTAAGCTTTTGGAAGCATTTATTAAAAATAACTGCCAAATAAGATATCCATGTTTCTTTAAGTAGTCGATGTTTATGAATTTTCGTCAAATGATAATTTTGTTGTAGTTGATGAATTACGCTGAGAAGTTACAACGGTTACGCTAAGTTAGTGGACGTAATGCCTAGCTCTATGGCGGATGTAGAGCCAACATAATGGACATAATGTCTCGTTAAGCCAACATAATGAACACAATGTCTTATTAAGCCAAAATAATGGACATAATGTCTGATTAAGTCTACATAATTGACATAATGCCTCATTAAGTCTATGAACATAACATCTGACTCTACAACATGTAGAGCCAACATTTACTCCAACCAACGGATGTAACGGGTGTAACGTCTTGCTAAATCAATGGGTGTAACATCACCTATAAATACCAAGGTCGACCCCCTCAGAAGGGGCATCTCACATCTGAGATCTAATATCTAGACCTTACTCTCACTACTCTTACTCTTATTTTATTATCACTCTTATTCTCCCACTCACTGGTTCTAACACCATCTTCGTTCTCCACCAGTCGTAGAGCTAAGTTCCGACTACTCTACAACATCCTCAGAAGAGCTGAGTTCCAACCGCTCTGCACCTACCTTAGAGCCAAGTTCCAACCGCTCTATGGCACCTGTAGCGCCATAGTTTCATGGTCACAGTGACACTCTTCCTTACCCTATCTCTTCTTACTTTCTCTTTATCTTTTGTTCTCTCTCAGTAACTTGACCATCAGAGCTTCTTTGGCTGACACCCCGGTGTCAAGGACTACACGATCTTTCTCTGTGTCTTTGTCTATAGATCCAACAGGTTGCTGGTGTCTTTGTCACGAAATTCGATTATAGATTTTCTACCCTCTACAAAAACAACCATTCCTTGACTTCTAATGGGTCATATGAACCCTCAAATTTTTTCGACTTCATTTGGTAGAATCTTTCGTATAGTTGTTCAAGTCTAATTACTGGCTATTAAAATACAACCTCCTGTATCTGCCCTTCTCATTCATTCACTAGCTGACCTATGTTTCCTTGGTTAACTGGTCCAATCTGCTTCTGTTGCAGATTTTGGATCATAACAGCTTGCTTTTCCAGCCTCTATTGGATGTTAGTTAGTATGGTTGTATGTTAATGTTCAAATCTTACAGGGGTCGAGCAAACTAGCCATATGTTTTAACCTAAGGTTTTTGATTTTGACACAAAGAAAATCCAATGTCATAATCTCATTCTTGATAATTAGAGTTATCATTCAATATACTCAATTTTAGCTAATTAAATATTCTCACATTCATATTAAGTTCATATTTCACATATATTTTGAAATCTCTTATTCTATAGAGATTTCACATTCAAATTTGCAAGTTATATTCATATATTAGCCCGTCTTTTCACACATGACATAAAAATAAACAAATATTCACACAACAGTCATTGAATGAAAATTCATTTCTTTCCTTCCTCCGAATCTTCCTCAAGGTCTTCCTCGTCCAGTTCATCTCTTACATTAGTAGCTATACTCAAAATAGCTGCTTTAGTACTCCTTAGTGGTCGCCCTGCTATCAATGGGTTAGGCACAAGCCTTCCAAACATCACCCGTCTCTATTGTCAAGCTCTCTGCCTCATCCGTTCCCTCTCAACATGCATCACTTTTGATTGTAGCCTGATGTCATCTCAGAAGTTGTAATAGGCATAGGCTCAGACGTATGGCGAAACTCCATGCCAAAACATTCGACACTTCTCCTCATCACTCATTTCATATGGACATTCATCTATAACTGCTCTTTCAAATCGATGGACATAGTCCTCCATGGTCTCATATGCTACATGTCCTCAATACTGAATAATCATAGAGAAATGGGCATATTGAGATGCCTCATCATCATCTGGCTCAGGGCTTTCTGGATCATATTCTTCCAGAGTAAACCTGGTCAGAAAAAAAGTTTGTAAACTCTAGACATGACATTTACCGTGAGTCAATTATGGTTCATCTCCACCATGTGGCAGCTAACCCATGTAATTCCATAACTGCTAAAGGTACCCAACTATTGGCTCTGGATTTGGATGCTTGCAGAATCGACTTCATTTCATGTGCCCAATTTTTTGCATTCACCCTCGGAGGTTCTCCATCGTACATAGGTGGATTGCCTTGGAAAATGAGGCCACTCAATAGCATTCTAAACGCTATCAAATGTACTCCACTCTCAATCTACAGCCACATCCTTGACTGGAGGTTCATCCCCATGTATGTTTCCTCCTTCATTTGCCATTGTCTATCACTTAACTATATAACAATTTTTTATTTAATTATCGTCAAAATAAAATAGAAAAGTGAACTTAATTGAGATGTCAAAGATTCACTGCAAAGCTTTTGGAAGTGGGTAGCAGGGGAAACTACTATGATACCAACTATGGTGACCCGGCTTACTAGAAAACTTAAACTAGAAACTTTACTTTTATTTTACTAATCGTAGTCTTTTATATATATATATAACTCAAAGCATTCTAAACTCTTGGTCTTAAGATCCTAACCTTTGAAATCTAGTTATTAATCTAGTCCAGGTAAACCTTGTCGTCATCGTCTCTTTCTTAAAACCTTTTGTGGAAATACTATTTACAAACCAAAAGCTACTAACAAGCCATCAGACTTTCTAGACATATAAAATACAGAACAATAGTATCTAAAAATAAAATAAAACATAATATCATTTGTATTCATCAAAAATGAAAAAATTTGAGTGTAGCGGGTTCCCCTATATCGACCTCCCAAACAGCTCGGCCAAGCAAAAATCAACATCTCATCATGCTTCAAGTGGGTACTTGCCCTTGTTACTATAGCACGAACATAAGTCATAAGCCTAAGCTCACCAAGCACAAACATTCTCACAAAACAGTGTAATATATTCAATACAATCATAAAATCATATAGACAATCATATCACTTATCAAGAGATGAAAGGATAACGAAACTCTCTTTTTTATATAGACTCGCTATTTAGAAAATGCTCAATCTTTTAAACTCTTATTCGGATTTCCTTACCTCTATTGACTCGAGCCCCATATACTACCATGCGCTACTAGTGGAGTATTAAACACACACAAAATCCTTGTTTTTCTTCACTGGAAACTATTCGGCCAGCAAGAAGAACAAGAGAGAACGTGAGGATTTTATAGAGATATAGAAGGCTAAGAAGTGGTTCAACACAAATGAACCTTTTAGCTCAAGACTCCTCCATTTACACATCTCTTTTCCAAGTCAAAGTACCGGAAGGTTCTTGTTCTAATTTCAAAACCAGTGTATCAATGGAGGATTTAAAGTTGACTAGTGTGAAGTCTCACTATTTCCACATCTTAATACAGCAGCTTATGCATGTAGCAATAAGAGGGCTGCTTCCTAAAAAAGTATGATATGGAATCACCAAATTATGTTTCTTCTTCAACTCCCTATGCAACAAGGTGGTTGATGTCAACAAATTAGATTGAGTTCAAGATGAAATTGTGAACACGTTATTCTTATTGGAGATGTACTTTCTTCCTTCTTCTTCTTCTTCTTTTTTTTTTTTTTTTTGACATTATGATTCACCTAACGGTACATCTCATTGAAGAATTTAAGTTATGTGAACCAGTGTGGTTTCAGTGAATGTATCCATTTGAGCGTTACACAAAGGTGTTAAAAAGATATGTAAGAAAGGGAAACAATCCAAAAGGTACTATTGCTGAATGTTACATTGTTGAGGAAGTTGTAGAGCATTGTGCAGAGTATCTAAAAAATGTAAGTGCAGTTGGTGTTCCACTGAACAATTTGACTTCAATTGAGCATGGAATTGGTTGCCCCAATATAACAACTGTTGGGCTAAAAGAATTACATTAAGCACATCTATATGTGCTGGAGAACACAACTGAGGAAAAAGAGTACATATAGTAAGTCTTTTTTTTTTAAATCGTTCTTTGGTGTTTTAAGGTTATTAAATTGAAGTTAGTATGTCCTAACTTTTGATTCTTTTTTAAGGGAACATATGGAGATTTTATTGGTGACATGCCCTCTTAAATCAAAGAATCAAAAACTACTGCAAGAAGAACATGATCAGACGTTTGTTGATAGGTTGCACAAAAGAGTTAGTAAATCAAAATATGTTCTTTTGATTCAAAATGATTCCTAACTGTCAAGGTAAGTAACCATTCTAGTTTTGGTGTTGCTATGTCATGTAGATTACTAATGAGATTGAAAGAAGAGGTCATGTTTTTGAAACATTGAGATGGATATCTCATGGACCAAGACACAAAGTGATAAAATACCAAGGATACATCATCAATTCAATTCATTTTATCATAAGCAGGCACGATGATCTACATTGCTACCAGAATAGTGGTGTTAACTTGGTAGCGAAGACAATGTTGATCGCTAGTGCAAAGGATAAAAACCTAATTTTTGGGGACTTGACCTATTATGGACTAATCAATGAGATTTGGTTACTTGATTATAGCAGTATAAAAGTTCCAGTCTTCAAATGTGATTGGGTCAAAAGTGATGGAGGTGTTAAAGTTGATGATCTTGGAATCACTCTAGTTGACCTAGAATGGAAAGGACATAAAGATGAACCTTTCATGTTTGCTTCACAAGCAAAGTAGGATTTTTATGTTCAAGATCGGAATATCCAAAATAGTCTTGTTTAATAGAAAATTCACATGGACGTTATGGTTTAGCTAGTGACAACGGTGATCCAAGTGAGATGGCTCTAGACTTATAGCCCTACTAACCAATTACCAACAGCAGAATCATATGATATGCAAGAAGATAATGAGATGTCTTATGTTCAAGATGATAGAGATCTGTTGTACCTTGAATAGTATTGTAATGTTTGTGTAATATGCTTTAGTTGAAATATATAGTAATCCAATGTATGTAATACTTCCATATTCAATGGAATTAGTTGCTCCTTGATGAACTATGTCTGCTATTTTGTAATTACCTTATTTCCATCCTATTATGATTTTTTGAAATTACCTAGTGTCCTTGTTGGTTTACTATTTTGTTGTCTTGTGTTGAGGTTTATTGTACTAACCATTTTTCCTTTTGATTTGGATGAAAATAGGTGATAGAACAACGACACCAGTTATGACAAACAAAGGTCAAGCATTGGAAGATAAACAACGTGAAAAAGCAGCTCTTCCTATCGAAAAACAACAACAACTAGAAAATAAAGTGGAAGGTGATAAGGAAGTATCTGCCAAAGCCAAACAAACAAAAAAAAAAGGAAAAGGGTCAGCAGGGCTTGACCTACATGCCAAAGGTTGTACAAAAGAGAATATGGGAAGAATGTACTAATGTGAACATCAATGGTAGAGGTCAACTGGTAGGCGATAATGTTGTTGAGCTTCAAAGTTACATTGGCATTTTGGTCCAAATTTTTCCGATCTGTATCCTATCATGGTCCAAAGTAACTAAAGAGCTAAAGCAAAAAATCTAGGAACAGGTTCAGGTAATTATGAAAGAATCAAGTTTTAAGTTTCTGTCTTTCACATAAACTAGATGTTTGCTATGTTGTTTATACTACTTTAGTGTTCTCTTATAGTTGTTTATACTACCTTTTGCTTAAATTTATACTTTTTATGGATTTTTCGTGCAATTTGTTTTCACTATTATATGCTCTTACTAACCTTTCATTTTTTTTGTCATGCATTATAAGATTGCTTACAATGTCAAAAATAGTGATGGAAAGTTGGTTACCGAATTTGTTGGATCCAAATGGCGACAATTTAAAAGCGAGCTAACAACCTGGATGGGAAAATATGTACAGGGGTTCCACATGGCGATCAACCCTAAAAATTTCAAGAGGTAGATGATTAAATCAAGATCACAAAGAATTTATGAGGCATCTCCCAGAGGATTAACAAAAGAATGGTTCGGAGGATGAAGGAAGATCAGAAGAAGATTGGAGATAGTAAAAGCTTCTTTCGGATCTGCTGCATAGGTCTCAGTATTTTGAAGATATCTTGAGCTACATGTGTTAGATTGAGCTGATTCATTTTGGGTTGAAAAGCTAACTTCCGAGGCTACAATTTGTAAGAAGATCATATCTTCAGATTCGGCTTGTATCGTGAAGGAGAAGGATGAGAATTACAAGGTTCGAAGTCAAAGAAGGAATAATTTATTGTTTGAATGGAAAGTCTTTATTTGTATTTATTTGAAATAACTAAGTTTGAATGATGATTAATATTAGGGATTTCTACTATATAAAGGGCATATGCACTCATTTGTAAGGGGGCTTGGCCATTTGAGTAATTTTAGAGAGAGATGCTCTCAACTATTATAGAGAGAAGATTCTAGATTCGTAAAGAAGACTCCAATAGGGCAAAGAGTATAAGGACTCAATGTGGATGTAGACAATTCAAGTTGAACCATGGGAAATTCTCTTGTGTTCATTCTCCTATCCTTCTCTCATTTCTTTCTTGATCTATTATTTGCTAAACCCTTATTATTTTGATGGAAGATCTTGAAGATTATCGTAGAGATTAAAGATTATTATTTGTGCTATTTTTTGGTACATCCAATTGGCGCCATATGTGAAAATCAATACGAACATTCATGATGATTCACTGAACAAAAGGGTGATTTTCTGTACAATAATTCTACAAGATTTTTTCAATTTTTTTTCTATATTTAATCTTGATATTCTTGGAATTGAGTTAAATTGCTGGATTTATTTGATAATTATTGGGCAATTAAATATGCAAAATCTTATATGATTTCATCTTGAATTTACTGATAAAAGATTATCAGATTTTACATTTACAAAATTATTAGGATTAAATGTAGAATTATGAAACAATACCAAGGGCTAATGTGCAAATTTCATTTCCTTTAGGAAATACATTGTTCAGGATTGAAAAAATCCCAAAAAGAAGACAAGATTTGGAGAAAACGAAGTTGGAGGAGACTGAGAACGATGGCAAAGAGGAGAGGAAGGAAAACGATTTCAGCGATTTTTCGTCTCCACCTCAACTTCAATTTTGGCTTCGTCAAGCCTCCGAATCGAAGCAGAGCAATAGCTGAGATCTCATCCAAGGGTCCAAAAGCCTTCACCGAAGGATTCAGATTTGAAGTTGCCATGGTACGATCGAATCTAAGAGGATTTAGAGGAACATAGGCCATGAGGAGAAGAGCAAAGATCCTCTAGCCAAGACCCTTTTCCATCGAAATAGGATCCAAAGGCCCTCATTGGACGAGCCTAACTCTCAGATCTGCCACCGACATAGTGGATTGATAATCTTCGAAGGAACCCAGTGGAACTATTGTATGTTGTCAAAGAATTTTCAACGCAGATCATCTCCGAAGCATTCATGGATCTGTCGAAGCATTTTTCGAAGGATGCTAGGACCATGGGTTGTATTATGAAGGATATGGTTGAAAAATATTCTCGATAGGTCATCTTTGAAGCAGGTTTCAAAGCTTCCTAAGGATATGAAGAGCTGGACCCAACTCTCCAAAGGATGAAGGGAGTTTACCGAAGCATGATTGATTCGAAGGATCTCCTGAAGGTTGGACAAAGCTTCTAAATTTTTTCCAAAGTATTCCCAATCATCTTTGAAACATCCAAAGTATTTACAAAACATTTCAATCATTTCTGAAGCATCCTGACGCATTCGATGAAGCATTCCAGAGCATCATGAGACATTCCAAAAGAACTCAAGCATCTCTAAAGGATAACTTTACGAAAAAAGTTATCTTATGAAGGATCCAAGCTTACGACGGAAACAAAGAGTAATTCCATAGAAGGATATCGAATAGATTTCATCGAAAGATATCAAATTGTCTTCATCAATATAGGCTAACAGTTTTGCAAGTCCAAAAAGATTGCGAAGTTTTCGAATCTCTAGATAAGACAAAAGATGAAGTAGCCAAGGATGAGACAAATGATGAAGGATTGATAAGGCTTCTGAAGCACTTCTGTCCATCCAAAGTAGCTATCGTTCAAAATACTAGAACTCATAGCAGAAGCGGGAACGATGGAGGATCAAAATTTAAAACGAAATTGAAGATACTGAAAGATTGTAAGCCATTTTCCCGGAGGATCAACAAGGCTCTCGAAGCACTCAGGTATATCCAAGGCTGCTATTGTTCAAAAGATAAAAGCTCATAACAAAAGCAAGAATATCGCAAGATCAAAATTAAACAAGCTAAAATGAAGATACTGAAAGGTAACAAACTAGTTTCCGAAGGCTTAAAGAAAACGTTTGAGGCATCATGAGATATTTTGATGCATCTCCAAAGGATATCTAGCGTCTTCGAAGGATGACAAACCAGTTTCCAAAGGGTCAAAGGAAATTTTCATAATACTTCGCAAAAGTTTCGTGAGCTTTGTTGAAAATTCTCTGAAGAAGTACAAAGACAAAGAATAAGTTTATGAAGGATTTGAGGGGATTACCAAAGCATGTGGCCAAATTTCTAAAGCATTTTACGAAGTTTCCCTAATGATCTATCAAGGTGTCCGAAGGATCTTGAATTATTTTCCAAAGTGTTCCAAAACATTCTCGAAGCAATCTAGAGCATCTTAGAAGAATCCTGAAGTAATTTTTTTCAAAAGGATAACAACTCTAGAAAGAATTTACCAGAGGATAAACTTTCATTGTCAAGAGGTGACGAAGAACGGCCAGAGAGAGACTTGCCAACCGGCTCCTTCCTTCCATGCTAGCTGCCATGATGAGACTTGTCCAAGAGGATGGCGGCATTGGGAGGGCAGCAGGTAGACTTCAAGGCCAAAAAAGAAAAAAAAATGCATATTAGTAATGAATGAAGAAATGAGGCCAAAAACCAAGCAACGTGTTGTCAACCTACATAAATATTGGAGAATATGAAGGAATTGTTAGGATAAGTGCTATGTAAAGCAACGTTTTATCCTAATTTGTAAAGACATTTATTATTGATTGAAATAAAGAAA
>WUAT03289446.1:0-10923 GCA_010015005.3 Ulmus americana | reverse complement strand
TGTCCATATGATTTTTCCAAGAAAAATTTTTGGGTTAAAATTATTTTATCCTTGTGCTTTTATTTATATTTCATATATAAAAAAATATAATTCGATCTAGAAAAAATAGTTCAAAAAAATAGTTCATAAAAAATAATGTTAGAAAAAATATTTAGGGGGCAACTTGCAAACTCGTGAATAGTTTAAGGAGTATTTACACAATTGAATTAAAAGTTGGACGAAAAATTGATTTCCGTTATCAGTCTGTCCAAATTTGCAAAAAGACTATAGTTTGAGGGGTTTAATGACAAAAAAATATTTAGAGGACAACATGTGAATTCGCGTATAATCCAGGGGCCGTGGTGCCAATTAGTCTTTATATAATCAAAATAAAAGTGTTCAACACTCGAAGACCTTGGAAACTTCTACAATGCCTCGCTACATGTGAAAAAAATTCCAAGTGTTTGCCCATAATCCCCCTATGCATGTGGGCCTTGGGCGCCAGTTGTACTTATCATTAAAAAGCTAGATTTTATTTGATTAAATATTATCGTTTGTTTAGTTTTATATCTGATTTCTTATTAAGCGTTAAATACTTAAATATTATTATTTGTTGACACTTTTTATCAAAATTATATTTTAATTTTGGATATTTTTCAGTACAAAATGCTAATAAAGAAAAATATTACGGCCTTTCAAAAAAAAATATTACGAAGAAGGAAAGATGAGGGACATTGAACCAATTAGTCAAAATTAAATTACACCCCAATAATAATAATAATAATAAAATAACGGGGTAGTAATCTAGTAGGCTGCAGTCCCACCCTAATGGAAAAAATCAGAGTTTACCATAAAAAACCGCAGAGAATCATGGCTTAAAACCTTATAAATGTCCTTATCTCAAACACCCATTTCACCATCTCTCACTCCCACTCTTCTTCTCTCTCTTGGAAAGAGAAAAGCGACATGAGTTTTGCCATGGCAAAAGCTCTAGTCCTTGTAGCTCTGTTGAGCTGCTTCACAGCTTTAGCTGATCTAAGTCTACCTTTGCCTGCATTTTCACCAAGCTATCATGGTCACTACCCACCAGTGGAAGCTCCAGCCCACCCACCAAGCCACCACCACCATCACCACCCTCACCCACATCCCCATCCACCCGCCGTCGCTCCGGTTCATCCCCCGGTTCACCCTCCTAGCCACCACCATCACCACCACCACCCGCACCCACCAGTCCATCCCCCCACAGTCTCACCCGTTCACCCCCCACCAAAGCCACCGGTTCACCCTCCACCAAAGCCAACTCCGCCATATAAACCACCAACCCTTCCTCCACCAAAGCCAACTCCTCCGTCTAAACCACCAACTCTTCCTCCACATAAGCCAACTCCTCATCCATATAAACCACCAACTCCGGCTCACCCACCTTATCATCCTCCTACCACTCCTATGCCAAGGAGCTTCGTCGCAGTTCAAGGTGTTGTTTACTGCAAATCATGCAAGTACTCCGGCGACACTCTCTACGGAGCCACGCCAGTTGTTGGTAAGTCCCACATCGGTTATAAATGTTCAAGTTACTCTACATTCTAAGTTATTTTTCTTCAAGTTATCTAATTATATTTGGTAATGGCAGGCGCAACTGTGAAGCTCTTCTGCAAAAACACCAAGTGGCCGGTTAAGATCACAGCAAAAACTGACAAGAATGGCTATTTCTACTTCAACGGACCTAAAGGCCTCACCAATTTCGGAGCCCACAAGTGCAGTGTTGCACTAGACTCATCGCCGTTGGCCAACTGCAAGAAGCCCTCCGCCCTACACGGCGGCGACAAGGGAGCTGCTTTGAGGCCGGAGAAGCCATTCTTGTACAATAAACTCCCATATATGCTCTACACTGTTGGCCCATTTGCCTTTGAGCCTTCGTGCAAAGCTTAAACTGTCTTTGACTGGTCCCTGAGCTTGTGTTTGGTGTTCCAACTTTGAAGGGTTTTTTCCGGACTTGTTATGTAATGGGAAGTTTTTAAGTGTATTTTGTGTTTGGGTGGTAGTTGTGTTTATTGTTTAAGTTAATAAAAAAGATGATAGTCGGAGATTTAGATTGTTTTGGTAATAAAATAAACTGAGCAGAGTATTGGGTGTTTTAACTTGTAGTGAAACTGTGAAAGTGATTCAACGGTCATAATTGTACTGTTTGTTGGGAAATGGCAGACATGCAAGTTTTCAGACTTTTTTCAATAATGCAGGAAAACCCGCTGTACCCTCGTTCTCCGGTTTCTTGGACTTGCCGATTCAAAAAGAAATAAATAATTATATTTTAATATTTTATAATTTGAAAGACAGCTAATGTGTAATATAGATTTATAAAACAACATTAAATGTCCTTTCAAAAAGGAAAACACTCAAGTTTGCGCGCTAAAACTAAAAATTGTTCAAATATTCCCTTTAGTTGATATTTATTGGTAGTTTAGTGGGCCAAAAACCAAAAATGCTGTTTATTCACAAAGAAAAAATTACATATCAGTACTCGCTACTTGCCGAACTCACATTTGATACTACAAGTTTTCAGACTAATAAAAAAAACCCTCTAATTTTGTAAAATATGTCTTGATACCTGGTTAACTAATATTTTGAAAAAAAATACAAAAACTACCTTTCACTTTTAATTTAAAAATATTTTTTTAAAATCTAAAATTATTTTAAAAAACTTAATGGGTATTGAGGTTTAAACATGATTTTTAATGATTTAAGCTGGATAAATTTTGATTTTAAAATTTTTGGTAAAAGTAAGGGATCCATAAGATTAAAAAAATAATTCTATATAAAATATGGTGGAGATATTGAGATTTAATGATTTTTAAAGATTTAAGTTGGATAAATTTTTGAACATGATTCTAAATTTTTTGATAAAAGTAAGAAGGATCCATAAGATAAAAAAATAATTTTATATAAAATATGGTGGAAATATTGAGATTTAATAATAAAAAAATATATTTTATGTAAAAATTTAATGAAGATATTAATAATATAATATAAAATGTGGTAGGGTTTAGCTATATAAGATGTAAAATGTGACAAGATTTATGTGTGTAAGATGATAGAATAGACTATGATTATGTAAAAAGTTATGGGGTCCATAAGATTAAATATAACAGGATAATAATTAGAATAAAGAAAATATAATTTTTTAGGAAGTATCAGAGAATATGATAGAATTAGAATTTTTTTTTAGTAGGGTGTAGAACAAAGCCAATATATCTTCATTTTATCTCCATTTGCTTCTAACAAACCCTTCATTTCCCACTACCTTGTCTCCTTTGAATCACCAGCCGACTAGTCAACTCCGTCTGTCGCTGGCCTCGATCCAAACCCAAGCACGACCTAATCGACCCACAACTTCGTGACCAATGCTGTTGAATCATATCGCCATCAAGAGAAAGAATTGTTAAAAATCTCACATTAAATAAAAATGAGGACCTTAATCTTTTGAGATGAAAACTTAGGATTATAATATGATATCAAAGCCTAACAAGCTTAAACAAGTAATCGATCCGAAAAAAAAAGTTACCAAGTGATCCAATTCAAAATTGATAAGTTAAAAAGCCATCATTTTAATAATGAGATATATTAAGAGTCATTTAATAAATAAATTTGAAAATTTTACTACATTAACACATAATTTGTGTTATTCTTTTCAGTAAATTAATTTTTTGAGATGAAATCTCAATACTCCAACAAGGACGAAAAAGCCATGTATGGAAATGAAGAGATTCAAATTCTAATACGTGGTCTAGGATTTAGGGTGAAGGTTTACTCAAGTCTATTGTTGTTTATTCTATTTTATTTTCTAAAGCTTTTTGTCTTTTATGTTGATGTGCTCCCATCCGGACTTTTCTATTGACATTTTTACTTGAAGAAGCTTGCATATATGTCGGCGTACTAACTCTGTTCAAGGTTTGACTATAGCTATTGAAACCATATAACATCAATTGTGATATTATTTTCCTTAAGAACAGTATAAAGGTGTGCTTGAAACTAATTCATTTACTGTTCCTTCAAGTCTACTACTGCTACGATGAAGGTGAACTTAAAGAGAAATTGTGATTTAGGGTTTGATCGAGTAAAATTGGAACTTCAAAAAAGGAAATATTAGTGGTTTGAATGAAATTTTATTTTTTGAAAATTTGAATAAACAGATGGTGAATGAGGGACTGATTTTGGGGTTGCTGGATTTGGATTTCATACTAAATTTTGGTTAGGTCGACGAAAATCGAAGTAGAGGGTTTGGGGATAGAGGATGGAGATGGTGGTCGGAGGGATAAGGGGGTGGAGGCCGGAGATGGACTTCATTTATTAATAGTCTTTTAGTTTTTTTTTTTTCTTCTTTTTATTTTAAATATTTTTAGATTTTATAAATTATTATTAATTTAAAAGTGAAAAGGTAATTTTAGTATTGTTTTTCAAAATATTAATCAACCAGGTAGTAGATGTAATTTACAAAAAGTAGAGGGTCTTTTATGCCTTTGTTCAAAACTTAAGATATCCAATGAAATTTTGTGTAAGTAGAAAATATCGATATATAATTTTTCGAATTTATCCGCAACTTTAAAAGGCAAAAAAAATAAAAATAAAAAATAAAAAATAAAAAAACCCCTTAAAATATCAAATTGTAATACAATGAAAATAAAATTTTGGTTAATGATCACGCCCTCCATATGGATCATGGTATCAAAATGGTTCATGATTGTGTAAAATGTTTTAAATTGGCCTATTGCGACCAAATTTATCCAAAGAGCTGTTTCATCACTTTTTTTAATGATTAATTAAAAATAAAAATTACATTTGGTACCTCTTGTTGTCCTAAATAACCAAAAAGACCATATATTTTAAACTAGGGATAATTACATTTTAGTACTCTCTAGTTTGATGAAATTACAAAAAGTATCTCCGGTTTTAGAAAATATTAAAACGAGGCATCTAGTTTGCGTAAATGACATCTTAGTACCTTGAGCTTATCCATTTTTTTTAAAAATATCAAAACTACATTTGACTTTTATATTAAAAATAATTTATAAATAAAAAGGTCAAGAGTAATTATTTAATAAAATAAAAAAAAAAAGAAAAGAAAAAATATCAAAAAAGCCCTAGCACAGTAAAACAAAAGTGCAAGTCATGTGTGAAAAAAGACAAACAGAAACAGTGATTGTTAACAATTCTATCGCTTAAGTAAATGAACTGTAAATACGGGTGGTAAAATGGTCATTTTCCGAATTCGTGTGACAATTTACAAAATCGCTTATAATTCAGGTGGTTTTGAGTATAAAAAGCATTTTTCAAAACCTGAGATTCTTTTTGTAATTTCGTCAAACTAAAAGGTACTAAAATATAATTATCCCTTTAAACTATTATTTAAAATACTCGTGTTTATTTTTAGAAAACTAAAATCTTTAACAAATATACCTAAATTTAATTATAATTCATTTAAGAAATATAAATCTATTTTAAAAAAAAATGAAACAAAAAGGTAGAAAAAAGTATTTATGTTTAAAAAAATTATATAAAATTCTAGAATAAACATTTATTATTTAAAATAAATATTTTCATATAATTAAAAATATCATAAATTAAAGTAAAATATATATTTTTTACTGGAATTAAAATAAAACTTTAAAAACATAAGGGCTATTCTTTTTGTGATTTATATCAAATCATCGAACAAGGAAAACAATTGCATGTGAATAGTAGTAACAGTATTCAAATTGCCCAACAGTATTACTGTTCAAATCACGAAAAGAATGAAGCCATAATTTTGGATTTTAGGCATTAAAACAAAATTAAAAAAGCAAAATTTTCTCAAATCCGTCTCTCACCCAACCCCATCCACTACCATCAGACAACACAGCCCTCACCCACATTCCCTTCTACTAATGACCCATTTCACTGTTGAACCACCTCCACTGCTTCTCCCTTAGACCCATTCCCTCTTTTTCTCAAACTCAGTCCCTTTGCTCAGCCCATAGCATTGCCCGTTATCTAGATCAATTGCCTAGACTGACATCTATTCCAATCTCCATTTCTGTGATCTCTTTCATTACTTATGTGCGACAATTCTAAAGTTTTTTGAAGTAATAAGAGTTATGGAGCTTTCAAGTTGGAATAGAGAGATATGAAGCAAGAGAAAATTTCGGTATTTTTTTTTTTTTTTAAGTTTTAGGGTTTTTAAAGAGTTCAAAAGCTTCCAAATTATATTTTTTAAAATTATTTTAATTTAATTTAATATATTTTTAATTATATAAAAATGTTTTTTAAAAATAATAAAAATAGTTCTGAACTTTTAAGTAATTTTTTAAAATATAGATAATTTTTTGTCCACTTTTTTTTTTTTCATTTATTAATTTTTTTTAATGATTTTATATATATTTTAAGTGATTTATAATTAAATTTAGGTGAGTTTGTTAAAGATTTTATTTTAAAACAATAAATATGGTCTTTTAAATAACTTTTTAAAACATATGATACTTTTTTTTTTTGGTAAAGAAAGATTTTATTAAGATCAAGAAGTGAGAATATAATTGAAGAAAGAACTTCCAAAAGCGAGAATACAATTAGAGAAAAAACTCTAAAAAGTGAAAATATAATTGGAGAAGATACTCTTAACTATAATATTATCGGAGAAGATACTCTCAACTACAATATTATCGGAGAAGATACTCCTATCGATATTACAATTGAAGAAGATACTTTTAGATTTGCCCAAGGTCCAGATTTTGTCCAGTGCATGTCGCAAAACACCTATCGAGAAGCAAAAGCCCCCTGACATAGGCTCGGCGCAAGGTTTTTCATCGGGAATAACTCCCACACGGACAAGATGTCCAACAAATCAAAGTAGCAGCCGGAAAATTCATAGAAAATAGAGCAAACTACGTTTAGAGACAAATCATTGTTGACAAGTCATAATTGTCGTACTCAAAGGACGGAGCTCTGCAATCGATATTTGCAAAAGACCTGTAACACGTTGCTGAGCCACAACATCCTTCAAGTAAAGCATTACAGTTTGGATCTGCGAAGAAACTCTTATGCTTACTAAAACTCAAATGAGCATTTCTCTCTCACAAACATAGCACAATTCTCACAGAAAAAAATAATAGAAAACTCTCAGGCAGAAATAACAATAAAATTAACCGAGATAGATTCGATCTATCCGCAGGACAAACCCATCTAAAAATAAAAAATAACAAATAGACCACAACAAAGGTCAATCAAAGCAGAGTCCAGACAAAAGTGAAGAGACAAAGAGGACTGTCTATCACCAACCTGCCTAAGCTCAATCAAAGAGATATAATGGCCATGCTCCACCCACAAACACCTCGCCCGACCAACCCACAAACACCTCTCACACCAACCTGTCTGAACTCGACCGCCGAAGGGCAAAAACAAGGCTGCACCCCTAGGTTTCCCTTCCAGATCCACCACCAGGACATAATAAGAATCACGGCGCCAGAGTACTCTCGGCTCAACCTACCTAGCAACTGCGCACCCACCCCCAAAAGCTAACCCTAAACTTAACCCTAATTTTTAGAGAGAGAGAGAGAACACATCCTTACTTGTCTGTATAGGATACTTTCTATTATTTACGACAGCTAATGTATCAAAATATAATTTTTCCCTTCATTAATTAATCGTTAAAAATTTAACAGAAAAGCTAATTTGTGACAAATTTGGACACACGTGTATCGATTTAGAACACTTTGTAAACTAAGGTACCGGCTCATATAGAAGGCATAAGTGATTTTTGCCCTTAAAATTTTCAAAAGAAACACATTAATTATTACATTAAAAAAAAATAATGATTGCATGTTACATTCTACTTTTTTTCTTTCAAAATTATGACTCTTGACGGCTTTATGGGCCCTCTACTGATACCTGGAACAAAGTGCACTTTCTACCAAACAAAGCAATAGATAAAGCGGGGCCCTATGGTTGATTAATTGACCCAAAAAGGGGCCAAGAATTTTGGTGTCAAACGAGATAAAAACATATTCTCAAATTTAGATGCTAATATGCTACTTACCAATAGTACTAACAAAAACCTGCCGACAAATTCATTTTATTTAGCACTCTGACGGTTCAAAATTTCAAGCATTCGGTCCTGTTAAAGTGGAAGGAGATCAAATATAATTTCAATATATCTTCCAAACAGCTACCATAAGTGTACAATGTAGGTTCGGAAAAAAAAAAAAAAAAGTGACATTATCGCTAAAATTTTTACTCTCATCTCTTTCTAAAACAGCAACCAACCCCTTTGGTATTTGTAGGCCGATGGTCCGACGACGAGCCAAGTCGCATTGTCGGCCGCCCGATCTTAATCTCTCAGGAGAGAGGTGCTGGATGTGCGGGAGGCCGATTCTTGTGGAGGTGAAGGCTCTTGGTCGGCGACGAGGGCGGATCTAACGAGGATGAGTTCGCTTGGCCGGAAGCTTGGGTGGCGGCTGGGGTTCTACAGATTTGGGCTGCGTTCGTCGAAGGAGTGGTTCATGAGGTGGTTCGCAGGTGGCTTGCAGTAGTTGGTTCACAAACGCCGACGGTGGCGATTTTTTGGCGGTCCAGCCCTCTTTTCATTACTTTGTTTTCTGGATTTATTTTTATTTTGTTATTTCTGGTTTAGATCTGTGTTCTTCTGGTCACGATATATTCTTGTGTTGGTTTTTTTTTTTTTTTTTCCTTTAGTATGAGACTTGGGTGTTTTAGTATTATAAACCTGAAAAGGTTTCTACAGATCTAGATCTGATATGGTTTTGAATTTCGCGAGCCCTAAGTTTGTCCTTGTTGACAATGGTGAGATTAAAGGTTTATTCGTACTTAGGATTTCCTCGAGTAGGAATGACCAAAAGGTTTTTCCAATGCTTGCAATAATTTACGATTGAATGAAGTTCTACCCTAAAAAAAAAAAAAAAACCTCTTTTTCAACCGATGTAAAATGACAAGTCTACTTTACTAGTACTCAAATTTTAAAAATTATTTAGGTGCTATTTGGTTTGCGATTCTGCAATATTCTGAACATAGTATTCTGAACATAGTTTCTGTTTGGTTTAGTATTCTGAATAGAGTATTCTAAACATAATTTTGTTTGGTTTAGTATTCTGAATATAGTATAAACAAAATTGTTGTTTAGAACAGTATTCTAAACATAGTTTTTTTTTTTTTTTATAACTTTTTTAATGTAATTTAATTTTTTTTTAATTAAACTAATGCAATTTGTTTGTAAAATAAATATTTTTTTTTTCTAAATACTTATGTAATTAATATAAATTATTTTAATTTACATAATTTTTTTTAAATGTAGATTAAATTACGTAGAATAAGACAATAATCAATCTCATACTCCATCCACCAAAATGAAATAATATGATTTACTAGTTTTAAAATGCAAGTGTGGATACAATTTGAATATTTTGCAAATTAATGCAACATTAAAAGTCCTTAAAAAGATAGAAAATATTAAAAAAAAATGTGTATCTTGTCCATACTAATACCAACTCATTGCTTACAGAGAAACAAACATAACTGGAAGTTTAAAATTAAAAACTGTAAACCCCGCGAAAATTAGAGTCCTCTAATTTAGTTCTTTATTGTAATTAATTATAAATTACTTAACAGTAAGTAATGCGAGATTTCGTACTCTAAAAATTTACTGTAGTAATAATTAAATTTCGTATCGTCAAAATTAATATAAAATTATCAAATTTCAAAAGTTGATTATTATTGTCAAATATCATTTTTGGCAATAATAATGTCAAAGCAAAGTTGGAAAAATTACGTATTTAAGGGTTTTCTTAATTACGTAAAAGGTAGTAATTATCGATAATTTGTAAAAGTACGGACTATGAAAATTTAAAATAGAATTTTGTGGTTTGAATTTTTTTTGCAATGTTAGTATTATAAATTAAAATTCATTTTAGTTATTATAAATTCAAAAAAAAAATGATAATGAATTTTGGGCTAAAAGCCCAATCCAAAAATTTTTAAAAAGAAAAAAAGAAATGTGGGCCGGCCACATTTGTGTATTGTATGTGTGCATAGTCTTCTATCAGCACATAATAATAATAATAATAATAATAATAATAAAAAGGGAAATACTATGTGTAACGTTTAAACTAGAAATCGAGAAACAATAGGTATATAGGCAATGAAACGGCTATTGTTAGCAACCATACCGATCATTATTGCATTTTAATGCTCGCAAGTGTGACGTGTTTAGAGCAATCGAGAAGAGGGTTTGTGAGGGATTTAGATAAGACTTGCTGAAACAAAGCAAAAACAGAGAACGGAGAGAAAAAGAAAGAAACTGAGAGGAAGGAAGAAGGTGGCCGTGGATTGGACGAGAATCGAGCCGGAAACAAAGCGTTCCTTGCGTGACTGAAGTGCAGCGGAGTTTATTGGTAAGTTAGACAAATTCTCTAGCAATTTAAATCGTTAAAAATCAAGTTAGAAACTGAAAATGAAAATGGTAGAGAGAGAAAGTTAGAGAGAGAGAGAGAGAGAGAAAAATGAGATTTTGTTTTGATTTGATTCGTCGTGAATGGTATATACCATTGCGATCAGAATGACGAAAGGAGGATAGCAATAACTTCAGGCGATGAAGAGGTGGCCAAAAACACCCCAAAACTGCCAAAAACACCATTGTTTTCTTCCCTCTCACCCGCAGACAACCACCCAACCGGAGGCAACCAGTGGCGGGTTTGGGTTAGGCGGCCGGCGACGTGCTGGCGGCGTGACTCCGGCTCTAGCTGGGGCGACAGTCCGGCCGGTGGTGGCTGTTGCTGCCGGCCTGCGCAAGGAAGAAGAACACACACAGTGTGTGTGTGTGTTCATATGTATACATACAACATAATTATATGAAATTTATAAATTGATTTAAATATGATAATTGAATAGTTTTGGCACTTTGAGCGT
>WUAT03289335.1:0-18010 GCA_010015005.3 Ulmus americana | reverse complement strand
TGCTGTGCTATGATCTCTAAGCGAGGATGTTCGAGGGTCAAAGAACGAAGGAATGAGAGTTTTCAATATACTGGGCCTGGGCGGCCTGGCTGGGCGCCTGGGCGGCCCGGCTGGCTGCCTGAGCGGCCCAGCTGGTCTCCCGAGCCATTTTTCGCGTGGGCCCTCTTTCGTAGCATTTTTCCCGGCCATTTTGCCCACTTTCAGGGTTTTTTCCAATTTTTCCGATTTTCGTGCCACGTCGGCGAATCTCCATAACAAACTTCTTACACAATTTCTGGGTACCTTAAAATTTTCAAGTGTATCGATCGACACTACGTTTTGAAAGCCAACGCTAATTGAAGCTTGGGCCAAGTAAGTCCGGTCCGTATCGTTCACATTTTTAGAAGGGTATAACAGTACTTTCATCCCTTTTTTCGGGGACATAACAGGTATTGCCCCAATATTCCTCAAAATCCATTTCCCGCCAAAAAGTTTATCTGTGGCGCGCATAAAACTTCCCCTAGAAGCCCAATTGTTGTTGTTCTGTTCAAATTTTCCTAACCGGAGCAAACCTAAGATGGTCTCTGCAACTCCATCGACAAACCCTAACCCTAAAAATTCCAAGAATGTCTACCACATCGGAGGAATCCAGGTCGAGTTTCCGTACCGGCCGTACGGATCGCAGCTGGCGTTCATGGGGAGGGTCATCTCCACCCTCGATCGGGCTCAGAAGGAAGGCCATTGCCACGCCTTGCTCGAGTCTCCCACCGGGACCGGAAAATCGCTTTCGCTTCTCTGCTCGACGATCGCTTGGCAGCAGAATTTTAAGTTGAAGAATCTGTATGCAAAGCTCTCTTACTCGAAGCCAGACCCAGAAGCAATTACGGATCCTTTAGGTCATGGCGGTGGATTTGTTCCGGAAGATGAACCTTCAAGTAAGTGTTGTAGTTAGCCTTCATGCCCAAAAGTTGTTTTGATGTTTAGAAAACAAATTAAACAAAAGGGGGAAACGAAGGAAACGCAGCATTTCCTACTTTGGTCGTTAGATTTTCATGAACTATAAAGTTTGAGTTTTTATGTCATTCTTGTCTATCAAGAATTTTAATTTGGGGTTTTCATGATCTAAGGAGCTTATATTATAGTGGAAATTTTTGCTGGAATCTTCGTACGGAAATTATTCAATACAATGAAATTTTGCATAATAAATATTGAGACAGTTTCTGTGTGCTAGAGAAGTTGGCCATTGATCATTAATTTCTGTGTGTTTGAATATGACATTTCTTAGGTGTTGCGGCTCCAGAAAGTTCAGGAGCTGCTGAATCCACTGCAAACAACAAGAGTACGAAGAAAAAGGCGACACCTACTATATATTATGCATCGTGAGTTCAATTTTCTTGTATTAGCAGTTGTATTTTTTCCATGTAGAATACATTGCAAATAATATTGTAGTTTTGATACTTCAATGTCCTATGTTTTGTTTGTTTTTCAATACTTTGAATTTGTTTTAAGAAAACTTTTTCAGCCAAAAATTTCTCAACTGATCCTTTGAGAGTTTTTCATGTTGTTGCTTTTGAAATCTCTAAGACGTCTGAATGTAAATTTTTATGATTAGATAATAATATATACTGGGTTCTAGACTCATACTTAAGTTTCTGACTTTTGCTCTATTCACTTGTCTATTAAAGGAGGACACATTCACAAATTTCTCAAGTGGTTCGTGAATATCGAAAAACTGGTTACCGGGTACCGATGGCGGTTTTGGTAGGCTTACTCCTTTATTTTACTCTTATGATTAAGACTCAAGTTATATATTATAGGTATATTTTTTCTTTTGTTAGGAGAATTATGATGTGGAAAATTTGAAGCCTGTGGTCTTTATGCTTATTGTTTTCTGGTACTTGGTAGCAAGCTGATTTAATCATTGACATTTTTCGGCACTCTTTTTGAGTATAGTTCTAATACTTGATATATAAGCTGATAAACATAATATTGCTTAATGCTTAGAGTATGGTACATGTTTGGTTTATTGAAAGAAATGCTGATGTCTACTCAGCTACTAACCAAATTATTCAAGATGGTGTTAGTCTTTCCTTAAACATAATGTAAATTTTTTTTTGCTTTTGTGGTATGCGCTCTTGATTTATCAGTCTTAGTTGTTGAGCTTGTTTCACTACACATACACTTTATAATGACAATAGTTATTGATGATTATATGTTCCTTGGTTCTTTTTGTTTGTCCTTTCTTCTTTGGTCCAGGCCTCAAGAAAGCATTACTGTACTAATCCTTATGTACGCGGGAAAGACAATGTTGATGAAGAATGGTACTCTTTTAACTTGCACAGCTCTTTTTCTTTCCTCTTTATGAAGAAAGTCTTTTGTCTTGTTTAGTGTCTAAAACATGTAATTGTATTTCCAGCAAGCTGCTTTTGAGTAATCGAGAAGTAGGATGCCCTGAATTTAAGTGAGTTATTTTTTACAAATATGCTTCTTTTTTATCTTATGGTTTGTCTATTTTCCAAAGAAATGAACAAGTACTCAATTAGTTTCTCTTTGGACCAGAAATGTAAGTAAAGTCAAATCTCATCCATCCCTTCAGAAAGGAGGTTGCCATGAGGCTCATGACATTGAGGATCTCGTTAAAGTTGGTCAAGTCGTGAAAGGTTTGCCTTCATTGTTTGCTTGCTTTTATATTTATTTTTCTAGTCTAAAACAAATGTCTGACACAGAACTTTCTTCTGTATCGAACAATTTGCTGAGATTTCTTTCTTTTTCCTAGGTTGTTCATATTATGCAGCACGTTCTATGGCAGATGATGCAGAGTTGGTTTTCTGCCCATATAACTATATCATCAATCCAGTCATTCGAGGTGCAATGGAAGTAGATATTAAAGGAGCCATTATAGTTCTTGATGAGGCCCAGTATGTTCGCCATTTCATCTGCTTTTATTTATATTTTTTACTCAATAAGCTAAACTTTGACAATATTAATCTTGTATTCAGTTTTTTTTTTTTTTTTTGAAATGTAGTCTTCTATTCAATTGATTCTGGTTATTTTACTGATGTGAGGCAAATGAAAATGATCATATTCTATATGAAAAGTGAATTCTCATTTGAATAAAGTGTTTCTGGAAACATATTCTCCACACCCACATAAAAAATGGCTTAGGTTTTCGGTTTCTTTAATTGCTTTCTTAATCATGCTTTTGACTAATTAGATGTCTAAATGACCCTAGTGCATTTTTATGGTTATAATTCTCTTTTAAGATTCTAGTAGTGGCACATTTTACATTGTGAGTGCATGTGGTTATTTTGTCTTCTGTAGCTTTATCCAAGTCAAGTTATGTATAATTTATAAAGTTGCAACTGTTTTTTTCCTGATTCAGCTTTAGTACTTCATTTGAATCTAATCTCAAGTTTTTGCATTGAACTTGCTTTATTTTGCAGTAATATAGAAGATATTACCCGTGATGCTGGTAGCGTGGATGTTGAAGAAGAAGTTTTACTAAGTAGGTTACAAGCTGCTAGTTTTTATGATAAATTGTTCATTGCTAATATTGTTTCTGTACATTTTAAAAGAATTGCAAGGTGAACTGGAGCTGCTCAGGCCACTTGATGCTTTGGTCTACCAGCCTTTGTATGAAATGATGCAGGTCTGATTTCATGTAATAGACTCGTGTTTCTTGAACATATATTTTATATTATTTGGTCATAAATGGGTGCCAAAAATGTGCAGGACCTTATTAGCTGGATTGGTCAGAAGAAAAACACTTTGGAAAAGCGTGAGTTTCAACATTATGTTTCTTGGTAAGTTATATTGCATACATATAGCATTATTTTTTGTTCATATTAATCTTTTGAATGTGTATTCAGTTCATTCTTCTTAAAATATTATGTGCCTTGATTTAGCATTCTAAAGTAGCTTTTTTCTTTCTTTCTTTTTTTCATAGCTATAAGGCTCCATAGCTGTACACTGATAATATGCAAAAATAATCATTTTCAGTTGATGATTTCTCTATTTGAATGGGGAAAAATGGGCTTCTACTTAGCTTTCCATCCATAAGTTCCCTATTAAGTTAGAGCACTACAATATTCTTTCCAATAAAGTAAAAATATGCATTCACGTCTCATCTGTTTTATGCTTCAAAAGGACTGGTCTGAAAAACAATTAATTTTGAAGCTTGAAAGGTTTTGATATTTCATAAGTGGTTATTTCTAGTGTATTTCTTTATACTTTTTTTTTATTGGGCATGCCGGTTGGTTTGGGCATTGTGTGTTTCAGTTGGACTGGGGATAAGGCTTTGAGAGAACTTGAAGAAGCTAATGTTTCACGGCTGTCCTTTCCAGTTTTGCTTGAATGTGCAACTAAGGTATTTTAAATATGAATTGTTTGTGGTTTGTTCTTGCATTGCTGCTTGTCATATTTGTTTTCTGCCACAGGCAATCAAAGCTGCTTCAGATGCAGAATCAGAGGTAGGGCATTTGAGCGGCATGTCTGTGATGACACTGGAAGGTAAGGTTTCTTATTTTATTGTAGAAGTCTTGAGTTACCCTAAGTTTTTCTGTGATATAATTATTTAATTTATTGCATGATGCAGGATTATTCTCTGCTCTTACCTACTTTTTCTCTAGAAATGGGTGTCATATGCTTGATTATCAGCTTGCTCTGCAAAAATACATTAAAAGAGATGCTGGTAAGCAGTTAATAGAGCTACATATGTTCTATTGTGATAGTGATAGTGGATCAATTGTAAATGGTGTGTTAGAGTTTTTAAATTGATCCCAATCTTAGCATAGCTTGTATGAAGGTGAAGGATAAGATTTTTCCAAGCTCCTTAGAAATTTGAGTCATGTAATTGTGTATGTTTAACTTTGATGTGCAATTACATTACCAGAAATTGTGTGTACAAAGAAATAGAAATTACTGAATATTTGCTTAATCTCACAAGGTTCTGACAATTGTGTTTTTTTTTTCTTTTTTGGTATTTGTCATGTTAATTTTGAATCTTTGTTGAATCTTCTGTTAAATACAAATGCTGTTGGTGCTGTTCAGGAAAAACGTCTGGTGAGTGGACACATACCTTAAGTTTGTGGTGCTTGAATCCTGCTGCTGTGTTTAGAGACATTGCTGATCTTTCTTTGTCGGTCATTTTGACATCAGGGTAACTACAGTGCAGCAATATGCCCTGTCATTTTTCCTTTGAGTTGTATACTTTATGGAATTAACGTAAACAATATTTCTTATTGATATCTTCCGTGTCAGAACATTGTCCCCACTGAATTCCTTTTCATCTGAGCTTGGTCTTCAGTTTGGAACTAGTCTTGAAGCTCCACATGTAATTGATATTGAATCACAGGTACTCTAACGTAGTTTTTGTGAATCATTTCTGGTTGGTTGCTTTCAACTTTTTTAGTTAACCATCAACTTCTTTCATTCAGGTTTGGTCTGCCATAATGTCTACTGGTCCAAGTAATTTCCCATTGAATGCAAGCTATAAAACAGCAGATGCATACGCTTTTCAGGTATTGTTGTTTTTTGGTATTGATCTTTGATATGTAAAGCATGGGATGTTTTCCTTTATTCTGTTAACTTTTTTTTTTCTTCCTTTCTCCTGCAGGATGCACTAGGGAAATCCTTGGAGGATATTTTTAAAGTTGTGCCAGGTGGTTGTCTTGTGTTCTTCCCAAGTTATAAGCTCTTGGACAAACTACGCAAGCGATGGTGTGAAACAGGTCAATGGTCCAAATTAAGAGCAATAAAATCCCTTTTTGTAGGTACAGATGTGTTCCTTTTCCACTCTTGTTTGGCAAATGAATGGATAATAATCAGCTTTTTCTGCGTGATATTGGAAAACGATCATAAATGCTATTTTTACTTGATGCTGATCTTTCTGTTACTTAAACAGTACTTTTAGACTAGTAAAGAATTCCCATTTGTATTGGCTACTGCAGAGCCAAGAGGAGGAAGCCAAGATGACTTTGATTCTGTATTGAAGGATTATTATGAGTCAACGAATTGTGTTAAGCCTGCTTCTGGAAGAAACAAAAGAAGTAAGAAAATTGGCTCAAACCACTTGAGCACTATCCAGAGTGCCACAAATGCTAATTTAGGAGGAGCTGGTTTTCTTGCAGTTTGCCGAGGAAAGGTGTAGTTACTTTCTATGAAAACATGTATGCATTGCTTATAATCATTGTTGAAGTTTATATTTTTCTTGCAAAAGGTGTTGGTTAGTCTGGACAAAATTGGTAAGACAAAAATTCCATTGAAGAAAAAGTAAATGAAATACTTGAGAGGACACATAAGTTGGACATGCCATTCCATCACATTAAAGATGAAACATGGCCTTTATAATGGATATCAATATTTTTATGACATTTTTTTAAGTCAACATTTTCACATTATTTATTTTCTGTGCAGGTTTCAGAAGGAATTGATTTCTCTGACGACAATGCTCGAGTGGTTGTATCCTTTTTATCTAAGTGTTGTAATTCTTATGACAATCCTGGTGTCCAGCAATCCTAGATGGTTGGCCTTTTTATGCCATTAGAAGCACTGGATTCAATTTAGAATATTGCCTACTTACTGGAATGATCTTTGACCGTCAATCTTAAAATTCTTAACTATCTTAGATAATTGTCGGCATCCCATTTCCAAACATGTAAGAAGTTTTCCTTTTCTTATGTCTTTTCTAGAATGGAATAATCTTATGTAAGTAGACATCTGCTGATTATTCTCAACTTATCAGAAATGATATTCAGGTTGCATTAAAAAAGAAATATAATGATGCCAACAAGTCGTCCAAAAACCTTTTGAGTGGGAATGAATGGTACTGCCACCAAGCATTCAGAGCTCTAAATCAAGCTGCAGGTATGCCCTTCACTGATTTTTCTTTCTATGTTCCTAACTGGGGAATTTACTCTTACTAGTTTTTTTTTTTCTTACATGAGATAAATTTCTTTACATTATTAACTGCAAAATTTTCTATCAGACCTGCATCCATTTTTAAAATTCTTGTGCAGGCACTGGCAATTTTTTTATATATTGAATTATGATATTAACCTTCTCTTGTTTCTTCTTAGGACGTTGTATTCGCCATAGGTTTGATTATGGAGCGATTATCTTTTTAGGTAAATGTTACAAACTTCTTCTAATCTTGCTGTCTCCCATATAATTGGTCAATATTTTCAATAGTAACAAATACTCTCCTGAGTTCCTTGAGCAACACTTTTATTAAGCTGTCCTTAGTAACTGTTTCTGAAACCCATATTTGGCTAAAATCATATTCAAATTTTCAATTCTACCTTTGTCATATGGGATTCTCACTTTATTTTATTTTGTTAGGTGTAACGGTACTTATTTTACATATGTAATCTTTTAATGTCAATACTTCTGCAAGCAGATGAACGTTACCGGGAAGAAAGGAACAGAGCATATGTGTCAAAGTGGCTAAGGAAATCTATTAGACAGTACGATAGCTTTGAATCAACATTAGAAGGACTAAAATCTTTTTTCAGTGATGTTAAGGTATTAGATTCCCATTTTTTGGTTTAATACTTCTTCCAATTTTTTTTCTTTCTTTGCAGTGGATGAAAAACTAACAATAAGGTGGTGGCCTTGTTTGCAGGAACGAGTGAACAAAAATATGGTCAATGTCTCACAGATTTCTGATACTAACGAGGAAACTGTGATATCTACGGTTCAAAGTAAAGGATTTAGGAAAAAGAAAGATCCGATAATGAACAAGTCTGATCATTGTGGACTGAAAGAGATTCATATGACAAAGTATAATGCCTCTTCCCTGCAGAAGTCTCAAGATGATGTTGAAGTTCAGGCATCTGCACGAATAAATGAATCTAGAAACCGTGTTGAAATTATTGACTTAGAGTATAGTCCTCAAAAAGATTCAAGGTAAATTTGAAATATTTTTATGCATTTTAATGAAATACCAGCGTCTGAGGAATTGGATCGAATTCTGAGATTGTAGTAGTAGTACACCAATTTTAGCTGCAAAATAGTGAGGAGAGAAAAATAGGGTAGGCAAGCATGTGCTGGAACTAATTACTAGAATCCTTGTATTCTTATCTTGTGGGTGTTGATCAGGATAACTTGTTTTTAAGGCATTGGTATTGAAACAGGACTATCTATATGAATCAATTTTCAAACAAATATTATGATATATTTTTTTGGCTTGATTAGAAATTAGTAATGAAGAGCTAAGTTTTGCAGGTACCCTTCAGCACTATCCATGGCAGACTCCCTTGAAGATCCAGAGTCATCCATTGTCAAGGAAACCCCATGTTTGGATTTCAGCACTGCAATAGGAAGTCCTATGTCTTTGTCTAAGGATGTGAATTCTGCTTCAACTATAATTGAGGCCTCTTCTGGCTTTCTGGATCAAATCTCCTCTCCAGTGCCGGTAGCTGATCATAACAGAACTCCCAATTCCCAATGTTTGATTTCAGATGCCCCTCGGAAGAATGTGGATATGAGCACAACCAGCTCAATGCCAGAAATGGAATCGTCTCTGAATTGGAGTGTAAATTCTCATTGCCAGAAAAGAAGAAAGTCCATTTTTCCACCATTCATTAAACTTCAAGAACAAGATGGTGCTGTTGATACCAATGCTTCTGATTGTACTTGCTACTCAATGGCCAACGGAGATGCAAATCGAAGGATTGAATTTAGTGTTGAGACAGAAGAAAAGTCTAAATTGAACACTACTCTATCTCCCACTAACAATTACTCTGTTGTGTCTACTGGTCCTGTAATGGATAAGAGATTACAGGTGTTTTGCTCACTCTGCAAAAACCCTTTGGGCCTCCCTGAGAATCATCAGTATCTCACGTGCTATTTAACCACTTCATCAAAAGCTGATTTAGAATCTCTTCATCAAAGAATATTGAAACCTCAGATAGTGAGTACACCAAAAGGCATATCTTTTCTTGTGACAGACATTTCATCAGTTGATCAGCGACTTTTGTATAGGACTCTTGAAGGGGATACAGAAAAGGGTAAATGGTGTGAAAAGGATGGATGTGTATATAATACCATTTTCTGCCCCTTCTGCATTTCGCCCAAAAATTGCCTTGGTGCACGGGTAATGGCAACTAATGCATCAAACGTTCATCTACTTGACAAGGTAGTTTAGAAAGAGTTTTGGCATAATAGTTTTATGCTAAATCTTATGATGATTTATCCAGCTTAGTTTTATTAACTAATTTGTTTTGTTGTTGACCATCTTTTCATACAGATTTTGTTTTACATGGATCAGTTAGAAACTAAAAATCCAGAAGCATCCATTGACAGCGCTACAAAAGACGAGGTAAATTTTTCAATATTGCTCTTTTTTTTATTTTTTTTTTATTTTTTCCTGGGACAATAAGTTTTCACAATCATACCAAGTTCAGCCTTTATTCCAAGACAATTAAAGTAACATGTGTAATTTGTAGGCTCGGTCGCCTTTTAATGGTTCGAGCATGGACAGGGTTGCCATTCACAATCCTTTTGATAGATTCTCATATACTCCACCAGATAATGCTGCAGGTGGCTGGAGGACTACAAAATCAAAGGTTAGAAATTTATTTATTTTGGGATTGTGATTGTAAGGCACATCCTACCGGACCAGAAGTTTCAACGTTTGTTTTTTTTTTTATTCTTGCAGTTGAAACTACCAAAAAGAGGCTGACCCTCTAAAGCTGGCATAGAAATCAGATTTAGAAGATGATATGTATATCCTCGCTTAAATTACTATCTCAAAGCTGCCTACCTGCTTTTCCATCTGTCATGCGTAGCTTTTTGAGAAAGGCAACTTGCCATTCCATGAAGAAGAAAAAAAGATTAAGTAAATGTTGATCCTTGCAATCTAAAGTGAATCAAACATTGTGGCATATTTAAAATCGATTTTTGTACTATGTTTTGATCTTTTGGCTCAAGTCCGTGAGAAAGCCGAGTTCTCACTTCAGGTAGTCTGTAAAGGTAATTATTGAATTTGGAAATTTGTATGGTTTACTAATAAGTTTTTAACAGTTGCAGTACATGTAAATACTTTTGAGCAATACAGGTTGATGTTAGTGCATTGATGTAAAAATAGATTTTTTTATTTATCAAATTCCAACTTACAAATAGATCATTTTTGGGCACTGTCATAAAATTAAAGCCTTTATGGCAAAATTTGAATATTGTGAGACAAAAAAAGTATATCAAATTATAAGGAGTGTATGTTTTTGGCATGAAAAGATGTATTGCCAAATCTACCAGATATGATTCTATAAGTATACATGTCAGTTTCTGCTAAGTCACCTGTGGGTACTATATATAATTCTTAAACAAAAGTCTTGTCTAGATTAACAGAGCTCATGAACCTTAATTCAATAAAGCCATATCCAAGCAAAACAGAACAGAAAATCCCCATCGAATCCTCCATAATTCAAAAGGCTCCCCCGGCAATTCCACGAACACTGATCATTAGATCCTGCAAAATCCATCACAAATTCAAACATTGGTCACCTTCAATCTCATGACTAAATTTTTTTGCATCCATCAAAACACTTATGTACTTACATGGGTTTGGCATAAGAGTCATAGGACCCGAATTGCTGAAAGAAACTAGAATCTGATGGAAACATGGGTTCCTCTTTGTTAGATTGTATATCCAAGTAAAGCATTTCAGTACCAATATCAGGACTCTGGTGAAAGAACAAATTATCATCCCTCGAAGCCGAGTTCTCATTAAATTGTGTGCTTTCCTGTTCTGTTCTTTCCTTTGGAAACTCACCTTCTGGTTCCACATTGTTTGTTGCTTGAACAGATTGCTTCCTTTTCGAACGGGCTCTCCTGTTTTGAAACCAGTTGTAGACATTAGTTTCTGTAACTTGGCCATGTTGTATGAGCTCCCCAGTTATCTCTTTGATCTTCTGCTTGGTTGGAGTTCCATTGCCTTCTTCGAAAATTCTCTCGAGGATCTGGAGCTGCACAGGCGTCGGAGTCCACCTTTGCCTTGCAGTGATCTTGTGGCCACCAGATGTCATTAGGGGATCACAGTAAAGAGCTCCCAGCCTCATTCCTAGCCATAAAAACTAACACTTCAGAGCCTAAAACCAAAGGACTAAACTTTTATTCTTATTGAAAACTATAAATACAAATTTGATAAACAAGAAGATATGATGAAACCAATAACTTTTGTTTGACACAAGAAACACCATAAGTTAGGTCAGGATTTACCCAATCATGGATTAAGTAAATTAAATGGGGTTGCCTCACTTTCCGAACAGGTCATATCCAAGATATTGTTATTTAATAGTATTTAGTTCCAGTTAGTTTGCTTATAAAAGGTTGAATGCTCATTAACTTCTCTCAACAATCCTAAGCTATTTATCTCCGGAGAAAAGCTCTCAATTCTCTTAGAGTTTGCCTTGTATCGCTCTTGATATTGATAAGAACACCAAGAATTTATCTACCAAAGTAACCAATTATCAAACACGAATTCATGAACACCATACAAGTAAAGTCGAATGGATAGAATTCAAAAATAAAGCAGAAAGGAGCAATTATATGAATGAAAAAAGAGGGTAAAAAGAGAAGAGGAACCAGCAAGATCTTGTCGAGCAGAGATGTGTTTGTGCAAGTCAGCAAGCTGCTCACAAATGGTGGCGTACATGGAGATCTGTCGGCGGAGCAGCTCCAATTGTTCATCAGTCATGACCTTCACATACAATCCTCCAACCCCTTCGTTTGGATTCTCCTTGTGATCTTGCATTTGCAACAATTCTTGCCTCTTCATACTTCCCTTCTTCTTCCACTTCCTCTTTCTTCAACTAAATTCTTCTTTATTATTTATGGAAAAACAAAAAGCAAGAAAATGGTGGCCGGTCGGCGTGCGTTACCATTAAGCGCCGTTAATTGCGCAACTTAGCAATGACTACCAAAATGGAGAGACTCGCGCGGGTTTTTGAAATTCTGTCTCCGTCTTTTTATAATATATCGTCTCGTTCTCGCAATACTTGATAAGATATCAGCGCAAAAATCTCATGATATTTTCAAATTCTTCCAAACCGTTTATTTAAAAATAATAACAATTTTTTATTTAATTTTTTTAGGAAAAAGGAACGGAGAGGTCCTAGACGGAAGGGAGTCAAAAAGAATCAAATTCACGACCAAAAAAAGCTCATCGACGTGTATAACATGAAAAGAAAAAAACATGTCTTGTCGTGTATCAAAAAGGTCTTGCTTTAAGGAAAAATGGAAGTGGGGGAAATTAAAAATTAATATTGATTAAATTATTTCAATTGTCGTTTAGATTTCTAAACAAAATTATGTTTTTTAAAACGACGTGTCGTTAATTTTTCAAGCATTGCTAGATTAGCTGGGGTCATGAATCACGACAAATACTTTGATATTGGATTCTGCCAAGTAAAATAAATAAAGGGGTAGATTTTGGGATCCCTACCGAAAAACAAAATGGATCTTCGGATCTGCTGCAGCCTACCACCACAAAACAAAGGGAGGAATTATTTGGGGTGCTTGTTCCCTGTTCTCTGTTTTATTCTAATAATGTTTTTTATTTTCTCACACTATTTATAATTTATTATTTTTTTAATAAAATATTATATCTCTTAATCACTTTTTTAACAAACTAATATTATCTCTCTCCACTACCCTACTATCTTTTTAATAAAATATTACATCTCTCCACTACTTCACTATCTTTTTAATAAAATATTACCTCTCCACTACTTCACTATCTTTTTAATAAAATATTACATCTCTCCACCACTTTTTAAATAAAATATTACATCTCTCTATTATATTATTATTAAATTTAATAGACCCCACTAGAATACTCTACTTATAATACTCTCAACTAAACAAAATCACTGTTTTCAATACCCTATTTTAAATGGCATGTTCAAAATACTCAAGAATGCTGAACTAAATAATTGTTTTAACTTCGTCAAAATGTGCTATTGCACATCTAACTCTTTAATTCTTTTTCGTTTAGTTTTATGGCCTTTCATTGAAAAAGACCATTTACGCTTAAAAAATAATAAATAAATAAAAACTTGTAAAGATTCCTTCTAATTATAGAAGGAAACAATTCAAAAGGTTTAAAAGTTTCATTTCTTCTTCTTCTTCTTCTTGTATGAAACAAAAGAACTCATTTTTCATCGCCCATCTCCATTAATTCCGACCTTCGATCGACCAAGGTCGTTGAAAAAAATGGCCTTATGATCCCAAACAACCTCTACCTCCACATCGAAAGCCGTGGAAAATTCCCCACCCACAACCAAAACTCCCCAAACAGCATCAATGGCTGACTTTACTCCCACCCATATGCAACTTGAAACGAGGGTGAGCTTGTCCCACATTGTTGAGGACATTATAGCCGAAATACATGCGACCCACGAGGAAGAAATCGCCAGCCAAGATGAAGGGCAAGAAGGTCATACCGAAGCTGGACCTCCGGTAAGTGTTACCCATTTTTCCCTTGATTAATTTGGTTCTAATTTGGTCGTGGGATTGCTATTTGATTGAATTTAAAGTGTTTAGGTTTTTTTGTTTGTGTGGAATTGAACAAAATAAGTCAATTGTTGACTGTTAATGGCATATTCTAGCCATATAACTGGATGTGTAAGAGGTGGTTGGGGAAGTCGAGTTTTACAATTTTGATTTTGGGGGCACAACTAATTAATCGCTTAGTTATGGCAATAGTCGCGCTGTTAGTCGACTATAACAGTCGAGGGTAGTCAGGATGTCCCTAAAGGGGCGCGACTAATTTTGATTTTAGGCTTCCCTTTTGCGTTTCAGGTTAATTGTTATAGTAATGTTATTTTGAATGAATTTAATAAATATTTACCGTTAACAAGTACTAATTCAATTTGACTATTTACCAATACAAATGTGGGCCTTTGAGACAATCCCCTTTCTTGGCTATGTTTGTGTACGCAGGGCCGAGGGAGTGAGATTCCCTTGATGCCTAAATGGGAAATGCCGAGATAGCGTTGCAACATTGGAGAAGATCATGATCACTTCTTTAGACAACAGGGTAAGCGTGTTTTTTTATTTATTTTAATATTACCCGTTTAACTTGCATTAGTTTATTGAAAATTTAATTGTAGTACTTAATTGAACATGTATTGTTTCAATTTCAAGTTGTTGTTCAGTCTATCTTGTACCCTTCAAGGGAGGAGAGGGTGATGGCCTATATGGAGGCTATCGAGGTACTCGATGACGTCATCGTAGGCTTGACTACATAACTTGAGAATGGGACTACTATCCGAGATGAATTCGGAGCCCCGGAACGAGACCCTATCGAGGAACCAGTTCCCCAACATCAACAACAACCAGAGTGTGACATCGACCCCCATTACAGCACCCGCACCTATGGTTGAGCCAGAGACTTGATCAAATCCTGAGGGTGCATTATCCAAAATGGAGTTCAGATTGAGGAGTTATATCGATGAGGTGGGTTAACGGGTTGAGTCCATGCTCATAAGACACTTTGAGCAGCCTCTGGCCGAGCTGAACAAGAAGATCGAGGTCATTCTTACTGCGATTCAAAGACCGAACGCATTGGTCTTGAACGTATTTCAGCAAGAACACTTGGAGGAAGAAGAGGGAGAGACATCCGGAGGACCGCTTCCTAATGCACCCCGTTCACCATCGGATAATGACCCAAACAGAGAAATAATGAGGTCATTTACAATCCAATCCAGCCGGTGGATGAGTCTAGGTTATTGGCAGTAATGAAATGGGTTTCAAGTGAAGCCGAGTCGAAGACTATCCAGGGTGGCACCTCGGCACCCCGTTCACCATCAAAGAATAACGCAAACAGAAGAAAAAAAATGAGGTCGTTTACAATCTAATCCGGTCAGTGGATGAGTCTAGGTTATTGGCAGTAATGAAATGGGTTTCAAGTGAGGCCGAGTCGAAGACTATCTAAGGTGGCACTTCGGATATGATGAGGACCTTCTTCAGGGAGCTCCTGGAAGTTGGAGAGTGGCTCTTGAACAAGGTAAAGTTCTAAAACTTTAGCTTTTTACAATTTAAATAATTTGTGAAGGAGCGACCATATTAGTCGGTATGATGACTAATTAGTCGCTCTCCCAAAATCATGTCGACTGGGGTAGTCGTTGAATCGGTCGCTTGGTTACAAGGAGAGCGATTCCTATAGTCACGACCTCAATTGACTAGTTAATGCCATAAATAAAAATTTCTTTATAACGGATTGCAGCATCAACTAAGTAGTCGCTATGCAGACTAGTCAGTCGTGCTCTATTTATTTTGTCATGACTATGCAGTATATGTACTGACTACATCAGCTGTGACAAAATAAATTACATGGGAAGTGTCGACTCTTTTGTCGGGAGACCGACTAACTTCGGTTTGTGAGAGAGCGACTAAGTATTGATGATGCATAATAATGAGTAAAAAAGGTATCGACTATATAGTCCGTCTATCGACTATAGCAATCACGCCTCATTATTTTGGGCGACTACAATAGTCGCCCTCTTTTTGTGAAATCGACTAGTGTAGACGGTAGACCGACTAGTTATTCGCTCTTTTTAACTAATTTTTTTCTATTGTTATTTTCAGCATACAGATGAAATTCTCTACATTCTGAAGAAGAGAACAGAAAAATATAGAGACTTTTTCCATGAAAGATGTTGCAATAATGAACGATCTATTTACTCGAATGTTGATGGGAAATTTTTTGGAGTACAAAAAGGAAGGTTTGGCAAAATTTATGTTGGATAAAGAGTTACTCGAGTACGCCAAGGGGAAAAGGATCCAACAAGGTAGGCCATGGTTCAAATGCAAGTCATTATATGTGCCTTTGAACATTAAAGGATGCCATTGGGTGGCCTTGGTAATCGACTTTATAAAGTGATCGATCCTTGTTTTGGACTCAAATGTAACCACACGGGAAGACATGAGCTGTCATGTGAGGCCGTTTTGCGCCATGATACCCATTGTTATGCAAAAGACCAACAAGTGTAAACATCTAAGTCAAAATCTTATGAGGGCATGGATGTGGAGACGACCACGTGATATATGCACACAGACCCACCGAAGGTAAATTTCGTTTTGAGTTTTTAATTTCATTGAACGATGACATTTTTACTTGAATTTTACTAATACTCTTAGCTTTTTTGGTATAAACAGTGGAGATTGCAACATGTTCATGCTCAAGATGATTGAGATTCACATGATGGGCCTCCTGTTAATAGATAATGTAACTGACGACAACATCGAGCATAATAAGAGGCGATACACAGTTGAGATTTTTGATGGTTCCATGGAACCGTAGGTTTTCAGTTTAATTGTAAATATTTGAACATTTGTATATTTTTGGTATCAGTTAAATTTTTTAATGATTCTAACTACTCTATGCAATTGTACTACTCCGACAATCAATGAACTGATTCTAATTACTCTAACCTAAACAATTTCAAGCATTTAAGTTAGTGTAGACAATCAATGAACAAAGCTAACTTGTATAGATGAATTTATTAAAATTTAAAGGATAAAACCATCCCTACATATATAAATAAACGATCAATTTTTTTTATTTTTTATTAAAAAAGGTGATACAATAGTCAAATGGGGGGTCCATTGGGTGGAATTTCTTCGTTGGACCCGGTTTGGCTTCGACAACTTTTTTGGTAGTATCTTAACTCTCTGCACTTCTTGCATTGATTCTTGTGCTTCCTTGATTCCCCTGTGGAAGGATATCTCGATGTTCTCGGTCTTCCTTTTTTCTTGTCTTTCACTACGTGCGGTAAAACTACCCTTGCGGCAACTTTGTTCAGGACGTTCCACTGTGATCGCGACCTGATCAGATATATAGTCTCCGCATGGGCAAGCATATAATACTCTTTCGTGTAGTAAAGAGATGCAAGAGTGTACACCTCTACACGGGCATGATGCGCATCTGCTATAGCATGGATGCACGATAATCTATCAATATCAAAGCTTGGCATGTACATTTCAAGTTGTGAGTGTCCACCGCTGCTTTAAGTCCAGTTCCTTTGACATGAAATGTAACGGGGTTGAGCTGGTTTGTCAATAAACTGTTGGTCTCCGTAAATCGTGGCCTTAGCTCATTTTCCTTCTTTTGTGTAAGTAGGGAATTCAGACTCATGCCCATCACACGACTCTTGTTCCACCACTTGGACATTTTTTCTTGAATAACGTTGAGTAAGGAAATGTAAGGGAACTCTCTCGTGTTTATCAACATGTTATTTAGTGATTTGACTATGTTAGTCGTTGTGATATTGTACATCATTCCTGGAAAATGACATCGTGACCACTTCTTGAATTCAACTTGATGGTCTAGGTAGTCAGCAACTCTAGGATACCTTTGCGAGATTTTCAACATGTAACCGTTGAACTCTTCAACTCTATACGCGTCCACTGCCTTCCAGTACGCGCCCATGATGTCCCTGTACCTGAACTTATTCTTCATATTTTGTGCAACGTGTCATGCACATGCACTGTGTTGCGCTTTCTTGTAAACAGTAGAGATGGTTGTTTTAATACTTTGGGCTCTATCTGATATAAACACCAACTCGTCAGTATCACCAATCACATTTCACAGCCTCCTCAAGAACCAAGTCTAACAATCTTCATTCTCAGAATGTGACCACTGCTACTCTTTAGCTAAATGATGCCAATAAATAAAAAGAATTGATGTTTCACAAATTGAATTATTATGATGAATGATTTAGGGATGATTGAATTTATCTTTGATGTGTTATGTTGTGAGTTCCATGTTTTGAATAAACCTTAACTAAGAGCTTATTTGCAAATATGTTCAAAGGTCATGTGTGCAATTTAGCAAAGGCTGATATTTCAAGGGAAGTGAATGCAGCAATACATGATATGTTAAATGAATGTTTGATAGAATTATTGCTATTATGTATGTTGGATGTTTTGGTTAAGTGTCTAGCACTTTTGTGCCTATAATCATATGTGTATAATAGATATGATAGGTATAGAATTAATTATATGTTGGTATGACAATTTTGCCCCTAAA